>PITA01006259.1:0-87321 GCA_004023965.1 Spilogale gracilis
AAGATGTTTGGAGTAGTAAAGGAGTGAAGGTAATTAATTTTAAGAAATTCAAAGTGATTTCTGACTTTCTGAAGAAAACAAAGTTTTCTTCCTTTTTCTTCAGCATTTTAATTTTTGTGTGCAAATCTCTTCTTGCTTGAAGATTTTGAGGCCAGTCTGTTGGGGGTTGTTTTCAGTCTTACTACAAACCATGATTATCGGCTACCTGAGTATCATGTCCTTTTGATGGTGGAATGGCTCTAATCCCTTTGGCTAATTGCTGCTTTGCGTTTTTTTTTTTTTTTTTTTAAGATTTTATTATTTATTTGATACACAGAGATCACAAGTAGGCAGAGAGGCAGGCAGAGAGAGAGGGGGGACGCAGACTCCCTGCTGAGCAGAGAGCCTGAGGCGGGACTTGATCCCAGGACCTCAGCGGATAACCCTCTGAACCACCCAGGCACCCTGCTTTACGTTTGACTAAACTTTTTTTAGTGTTTTTCTAAGGCATCTGTTTACATTTCATCCTTAACGTGTGACATTGACAGAACTACAGATGAGAACAAGAAGACAGTTTTATTGAATGATGTTAAGAGCGGTGGGAGCTGGGCCCCCGGGTGGCTCAGTTGGTTAAGTGACTGCCTTCGCCTCAGGTCATGATCCCAGAGACCTGCATTGGGCTCCTTGCTCAGCAGGAACCCTGCTTCCTCCTTTCCCAGTCCCCCTGCTTGTGTTCCCTCTCTCACTGTGTTTCTCTCTATCAAATAAATAAATAAAATCTTTGAAAAAAAAGAAAGAGTGGTGGGAGCTAAGGCTAGGAGCAAGGTGTGTGGGTTCTCAATCTCAGGCAATGGTGTGTATATTAATTAGATTTCAATCTCTTACTCATTTATCCATCTTAAAGTCGATGAATGAAATTATTCTGGATTTTAATTAAGTACTTTATACATTGATAAATACAAGGACCTACAACCAGTCGGTGTGTAGGACACTTGTTTATGGGATGTGCAAGTTTTCTCAAGTATGTTAAATCTGTTGAACTAAGATATGACATAACTATAAAATGTTAATTCTAGAATTAAAACTAAATTGTGGGGGGACACCTCGGTGGCTCAGTCACTGAGAGTCTGACTCTTGGTTTCCACTCAGGTCATGATCCCAGGGTCAGGAGATTGAACTGTGATGGGCTGTGTGCTCAGTTGGGAATGTGCTTGAGAGTCTCTCTCCCTTTCCCCCTGCTCCCCCTGCTTGTGTTCGCTCCCTCTCAAATAAAGAAATAAACACCTACTTAAAAAATGGTATCTTTTTATAATCATTAAAAATATATATCTTTTTGGGATGCCTGTTGGTTCAGTTGATGGAACGTGTGACTTTGATTTCAGGGCTGTGGGTTTGAGCGCCATAGTGGGTGTAGAGAGTACTTAAAAATAAAAAAATGTAGAAATGGGCACCATGGTGGCTCAGTTGTTAAGCTTCTGGCTTCGGCTGGGGTCATGATCCCTGGTCCTGGAATGCAGCCACTCATGGGGCTCCCTGCTCAGCAGCGAGCACTTCTCCCTCTTTCACTCCCCCTGCTTGTGTTCCCTCTCACACTGTATCTCTTCTCTGTCAAATAAATAAATAAATAAAATCTTTAAAAAAATTAGAAACAATCATATCTCTTTTCAGATGCATGGTTTTTCACCACTTATAGATTATAGGAGAGATGGGACACCTGACTGGCTCGGTTGGTAGAGCATGTGAGTCCGTCTTAGAGTTGTGGGTTTGAGTACCACATTGAGTGGCTTAAAAATAAAACCTTTGGAAAAAAAAAACCCATTGGAGATATATTTTAAGTCTAACAAAATATGTATAAAAGATGTTTACAGAAAAAATTCTAAGACTTTATTGAGTGACTTTGAGTGAAACCTAAATAAACGAAGAAGACATATCTTCTGGTTCAAGGATTAGAAGATTTGATATTGCAAGGTATTAATTCTTTGGAAACAGACTTACAGATTTAATGTAATCCCAGCCAATTAAAGAAAAATAGACAAGCTGATACGAATTTTCTTGTTAATGTCCAAGAAAAGGTAAGAGACTCTTGAAAAAGAAAAAATAAATTGGAAAAACATCTCTACTGGAGATAAGAAGAGCTGTCATAATGAAGGCAGGGTAGTATTGGCACCAGGATAGACTAACTGATCAGCAGGACACCGTGAGGAGTGCAGAAATAGATTCACACGTATTCAGACACTTAATTTATGACCCAAGAGGCATGGCAGATGAAAGACAAAGCAATAAAGCTTTTAGAAGTTAATACAGGAAAAAAAAAGGTTAATATAGGGGAATATATTCGTGAACTCAGTATAGGTCTTGGATATAGAATCTTATCTTAAATAAGATGTTACCTGCACTAATAGAATAATGGGCAGAAGTCTTCAAAGGCGTTTTAGAAAAGGAGATATCCAAATGTCTATTAAATGCACTGTAAGGGGCGCCTGGCTGGCTCAGTCGTTAAGCGTCTGCCTTCGGCTCAGGTCAAGATCCTGGAGTCCCTGGATCGAGCTCCATATTGGGCTCCCTGCTTGGTGGGAAGCCTGCTTCTCCCTCTCTCACTCCCCCCTGCTTGTGTTTTGTCTCGCTGTGTTTCTGTTGAATAAGTAAAATCTTTTTTTTTTTTTTTTTTTTTTTTTAAATAAGTAAAATCTTAAAAAAAAAAAAAAAAGCAGTAAGGTGTTCAACCTTGTTAATAATCAAGGAAATGCAGATTACAACCACAGTGCCATATTACTATCTCCCTAAATTACAGTTGGTAATACCGAATCCTAATGCTCTTGAGTAACAGGAACATTCATACCTAGCCGATAAGACTGTAATGTGGTATGACTCCTTTGGAAAGCAGCTTAGAATTATCTAGAAAGTCAAAGATATGCAGACTCTGAAGCCCAGCAATTCCCCTGCTAGAGAAATTCATATACATGAGATAAGCAGAAAAGATATTCGAAGTAAGTAATTTTCCTGACGCGAGTTGACTCAGTTCATATTTGAGGGCTGCTGCGTGCTGTTCTGTACCCAGGTAGCTTGTGTTTTGGTACACCAGTGAATTACTGTTATTTCTATTTTCCCTTTCTGCTGTCATCCAGTCTGTTCTTCAGTTCCTAAAACAATGCTGGGCACAGACTAGGCATTTAATAAATATTGTGTTTTTAAAAATTAGCATTTCATTTTTATAATGGGTGCTATTCACTATAACTTGGCAGTTACCTCAGCTAATCTGGCGATAGGTCGATTTGCCCATTTAAATCTGTTTGTGGGTTCGGTAAATTACAACCTCCCAGGTTGCTCTGGGATCAGGCCTAGCCTCGTGATTGCCTTATCTGCTGGAGGCGCTGGCAACAGGAGCAGATCCAAGCCAGGCTTGCGTTGTGGCAGTCTTGCCCAGGAGAAGGCTGTGCGGCAGAGGGGGAAATGATCAAGCTCTGGCAGTAAAAGAGATCTGGGTTCAAATCCCACTTATGAGTGTTGTGACCTTGGACAACTACAAGTCTGTGGTTGTTGTGAAGATTGCAACTGAGTATTTAAAGGCCATCTTACTACGCCGGGCACATAGTAGATGCTGAGTAAACCCAAACAGCAGTAGCTATAATTATTACTACTCCACTGATGTTTACTTAAGTAACATTGGATTTCCACAGTATATATTTCCATTAAGGTGGACTATGATTATGCTGAGATTTAAAATAAAAAACTGCATCCATTAGGGTTTCCAATTTTGTGGTCTCCCTTAACCTCTTCACTGGTTTGCAAATGAATCCAACATATTGTAGTCTGCATCTGAATGCAGTGGTTCTGCTAAGTTTTTGCAGGGTAGATGTGGCTGAGATTTCTGGACAGGTGCTTTTGTTTCTCTGTGGAAGAAAGTGCTGAGCACAGAGTTTGGAAATTCTATCCATTTTAATTTGAAATATGCATATTTTCTAATGTAATATGTCAGATGAGAGAATGCTTGCTTTAGTTAAGAGATATTTATTCCCAAATCAATTGTTTAGTAATGAAAATGTATTAAAATACCTTTTAATTGGAAGTAAGACTTTTCTGGATAAAATGCCTTCATGATCTAATGCTTAGCCTATGGTGATCATATTAACATTTGTAATATACTCTATGCTATTATACTCCATCATAACAAATACCCCTCTCTTTTTTTTTAAGATTTATTGTTTTTTTAAGATTTTATTTATTTGACAAAGTACACGCAGGCAGAGGGAGAGGGAGAAGCAGGCTCCCCACTGAGCAGAGAGCCCAATGTGGGGCTCGATCCCAGGATGGGATCATGACCTGAGCCAAAGGCAGACACCTAACGACTGAGCCACCCAGGCATCCACATCCCACGCTATCTATACATCAAGACTGTGGGTTAGGTAAGACAGATGATCTTTTTTCAGTTAAGATAAAGAACTTTTTTTTATAAAGTTTTTTTTGTTTTTTTTTTTTTTTACTTATTTGACAGAGCGAGGCACAGCTAGAGAGGAAATACAAACAGGGGGAGTGGGAGAGGGAGAAACAGGCTTCCTGCTGAGCAGGGAGACTGGTGTGGTGCTCAATCCCGGGACTTGGGGATCATGATCGGAGCTGAAGGATCGGAGCTGAAGGCAGATGCTTAAGGACTGAGCCTCCCAGGTGCCCCAAGATAGATAACCTTTTGTTTGCCTCCTTCATATTCAGTATTTTTACACTACTCTGTACTTTAAGAAATGTCCTGGCTTGTTGAAGACAATTTTGAATACTAGACCAGTGGATGCTGGCCTCCTATAGTTAGTTTTATTAAGATAGAATAAGTTGAAATTTGAAGAAAGGTTGAGTTTAGATTATAAGTCTTAATTATATGCCAGTAAGATGGAATCTTTATGAAGGCAATGACTACCTCACTATGTCATCTCTCCGGGCTCACTATCTTGTTAATCAAACACTTGTCTGAAACATTCTGTGTTTTATATTTAAATTTGCAAACAGGGGTCCTGAGGTGGAAGAAAACTTCAAAATGAACAGCAGGTGAGACCCTCATTAACCTGTTCACAGAGGAGGTGAATAGGATATAAAAGGAATTACTTCATTCGACGCCTGGGTGGCTCAGTCGTTAAGTGTCTGCCTTCCGCTCAGGTCATGATCCCGGAGCCCCTGCTCAGCGGGAAGCCTGCTTCTCCCTCTCTCACTCCCCCTGCCTGTGTTCCCTCTCTGGCTGCGTTTCTCTCTGTCAAATAAGTAAATGAAATCTTTAAAAAAAAAAAAAAAAAGGAATGACTTCATACTGGTATCAGTTTGCTTCTTAGTCCTGGGTCAACTCAGCGGCTCAGCCTGCATGAACGACAGCGAATAGGCTTGTAGTGGTTCAGGAGTCCAGGGAGCGTCAGCAGGTAGTTACACTGTTTTCTCCTGTATTCAATGTGTAGTGTTACATAAGGGGAAGTCGGGTTATGCAATAATTGCCTGTAACCAATTTTAATAGCTTTTTTTTTCTCAGTTAAAACATTAAAGCTGTTGAATTTAAAGAAACAGCTTAGTACTCGAAAGTACGCCTTTTTACATTATCCAGAATTTTATCCTAACAACTTGGAATTGTGACTGTTGAGTCATAGTTACCACCCAGAACCATCTGGAAGAAAGGCTTTCCGGGCTCCAGAACACCCACCTGCCCTCTCCTACGTAGTTGCTGCAATTGCTAATTCAACAAAAGAGCTTGAGAGATTTGGGCCAGATAGGTTTCTGTGTCCAGGTGTGCCAGGGCCCCCGCTGGTATTTGTACCCCTGGCAGTAGTCTTGTGCAACAAGGCCACCGTCCAGAAAGGGGGCCAGGGTGATGTGCTGGCAGCTATGTAAGTCCTCCATGAGTCATTGGAATCAGTCTCTCAGTCTTCACATGTTCCTCATAAACCCATACTTACATCCAAGTTTATTTCAAATATTCCTCCTAAGTGGATGGAACAGATTTCCGTGTTATCGTGTGGCGAAGGGAAGCTGGAAAATCAAATGCTCACGAGAGTGACATGGTTGGCAAGGAAGCCCACCTAAATTAACATTAACCTCAGCCTTTTCAGAATTCTGACATAAATACGACAAACATATTAGGGAAGTTGATAAGTTGTATATTTTGAGCAAAGGTGTCAGGATTCTTGCTACGGTTTTGTTTGGTGATAAAGTCTTCTTTTTCAAGGTAATGATTTTGAGCACTGAAAGTTTGTGTATAAATGTCTATTAATATCACTAAATCCTAGTAAGAAGTCAGAGCACTGATCCTTGCTTACTAAAGGCAGGTCTCGGCCTCATTATAATTGGACTCTCATATTACTTCTAGAATGATTTTCCAAAAAGTGTTATTGCCATGATAAAAGATTTTTCTTCCCTTGTTGTCCAAGAGTTAGCCAGATCTGGCTTACATCAGAATCACCTGGGGATACTTTATTATTTTTTTAAAAAAATAATGAAGTTGCCTGTCATCCTTGTGCAGGGGGCATGCCCACATTCTCCGTATCTTTCCAATTTTAGTACCTGTGCTGCAGAAGGGTGCAGCACCACCTGGGGACGTTTAAAAACAAAGACGCCTGCTCTTCCCCTCTGTCTCTGCAATTGATTGAATCAAAATTCTCAGGAGGGGTTCCTGGCTGGTTCAGTCTGTAGAGCATGCAAACCTTAATCTTGGGCCGTGAGTTCAAGCCCCACACTGAGTCTACGTAGAGCTTACATTAAAAAAAAAAAAAAAAAAAGATTCTCCGGGTAAGACTTTGGAATTTATCTTTTTTGCCTAGCTTCCTAGGTGATTCTGATGAAACCAGTTCATGAACTTTAGAAATTGTAATTTTTTTTTTAAAGGTTTTATTTATTTGACAGAGAGAAACACAGCCAGACACAAGCAGGGGGATTGAGAGAGGGAGAAGCAGGCTTCCTGCCCAGCAGGGAGCCCGACGTGGGACTTGATCGCGGGTCTCATGATCGGAGATCATGACATGAGCCGAAGGCAGTCACTTAACCAACTGAGCCACCCAGGTGCCCAGGAATTGTAATTCTTTAACTTGAAGTGTTTCACAGGCTCATCCTGTTTCTTTTCCCTCTCAGCTGCTAGGCCCTGAGCATTTCTCAATTCCTCTTGAGTCTGGAACTTTCTCAAGATGTTTATATATATGTATATGTATACATATAAATATGGTATATTTATCTATATATATAGATATATCTACACACCTTAATTGTATAATAATATAATATAAATACTATTATACATATGCATACATGTGAAAGTTCTTGATGTTTATTGACAAATTGCTTCCTAGACATTCTGCATTGATATGTGTCCGTTTTTTTTCTTTTTTAAAAATGGCTTTATTGGGCGCCTAGGGGGCTCAGTCTTTAGGTGTCTGCCTTTGGCTCAGGTCATGATCCCAGGGTCCTGGGATCGAGCCCCACATTGGGCTCCCTGCTTGGTGGGAAGCCTGCTTCTCCCTCTCCCGCTCCCCCTGCTTGTGTTCTCTTTCTCTGTGTTTCTGTCAAATAAAAATAAATAAATCTTTTTTTTAAAAAAAGGCTTTATTGAGGTATCATTCATATACCATACAATTCACTCATTTAAAGAGCTTTAGTGTGTTTTAGAGAGTTCTACAACAGTCACCACAGTCAATTCTAAAATATTTTCATGACCCTCAAGAGAAACTCCACACCTCTTGTCTCAATTCCCCATCACTGTCCTGCTTCCTGCCTCTATTCATGTGCCATTCTGCAGATTTCATATCAGTGAAATCATTCGGCATGCGGTCTTTTGTAACTAGAGTATTTGGCTTGGTAGAGCACCTGGCACCTTGCCACGCCACACCTGCTGCCCTGACCAGGGCCCAACCAGGACAGAGAGGGCAGGGCCACGCCACACCTGCTGCCCTGACCAGGGCCTAACCAGGACAGAGAGGGCTTTGAGGCAAGTCCTGCAGAGCGCTAGGTAATCTGTTGGTACCGAGTTGGAGGACAAAGGTGGTCAGGAGGGCCAACATCCCAGAGGCAAAGACGACGACACGAGCCTGAGATGAGCCCCCTCTTGAGGCATTCGCTGCTACACTGGTCAAGAGGGTAGGGAGTGAAAAGTACCTGAATAGAAGAGTGGGGATTTTGGTAGTCTCACAGAGCTGGGGAGACAAAAACTGGAATTCAGGGCCCACCAAGGAGGAAGCTCCCTAGGAAAGACCTCAGAGTCTCTGTTGCAACTTCTAGAAGGTCAGACCTAGGAGCAGCCCCAATATGCAAACCAGGCTGGAGTCAGCTCCATGGGATGGAGTGCCCTGCCCTTCTGCGGCCTGCCAGAGGATAGGTGGATCATGGAGGAGGATGGCGGTTCCCTGTGTGAGAGGACGCCATGAGGCTTTCTGGCACGGGTGGTGTTCTGTGCTTCGATCCACCACATTTACCCTGTGGCAGTCCCTCGAGTTGGATGCTAATGATTGGTGCTCTTTTCCGTAGGCCTGTGATACACTCTGCTGCTTTGAGGTTTTCACCTAAAATCTTGTGAGAGGAGACTAGAGGGCTCCTGACAGATTCTCTTTGAAACTGCCTTCAGATTTTACCAGCCAACAAGCTAGTCTTTGTAATAGGGAGAAGGCACACATCAAGGTTTATCATTCTTTAGAACTCACACTGAGTGGTGGTTCTTTTTGAACTCTCAAGGGTTTTAGTGTAAAATTGTCCAGCTGAGACCCCCACAAGACTCTTAGCCTAGGTTTTTCTCTTCTTCGAGGAAGAAGGACTCAGTGCCTGGCGGGATTTCTGTATAGAAGGGCTAAGGAACACATAAATGGAGTGGAAAAGAAGGCCACGGGGACCGTTTCAGGTCTGCTTGAGCCACTTCATTCCTTGCTTGTTTTTGTCATCCTCTTTTTAAAACTTACTTTCTTTTTTTTTTTTTTTCTTTTTAGCTTTAGTTCAGTTCTCTTCTGGTTATACAGTATTGTCTTTGATGATGGCCAGCAATGAATTAGAAAAATTTATATATATTTTTTAAAGATTTTATTTATTTGACACAGAGTGAGACAGCGAGAGAGGAACACAGCAGGGGCAGTGAGACAGGGAGAAGCAGACTCCCTGCAGAGCAAGGAGCCCGATGGAGAGCTCATCCCAGGACCCTGGCATCATGACCTGAGCTGAAGGCAGACGGTAAATGACTGAGCCACCCAGGCACCCAGGAATATTTCTTTAGGATGTATTGTGCAATAGTTTTTAGTCTGTAACATGTAAGTCCACTAATAGTAAAAATGCTGCTTATTGGGCGCCTGGGTGACTCAGTGGGTTAAATCCCCTGCCTTCAGCTCAGGTCATGATCTCAGGGTCCTGGGATCAAGTCTCGTGTCAGGCTCTCTGCTCAGCAGGGAGCCTGCTTCTCCCTCTCTCTCTGCCTGCCTCTCTGCCTACTTGTGATCTCTCTCTCTGTCAAATAAATACATAAAATCTTAAAAAAAAAAAAGTGCTGCTTATTCTGAAAATTTTCTAAAGTTTTTTCTGTTTTGTTTTTTTTTTTCCAGTGGCATAAAGTTTTATCTGGAGTGGGGCCTGGCTGGCACAGTCGGTAGGGCATGTGACTCTCAGGGTTGTGAGTTGAAGCCCCATGTTGGGCATGGATCCTACTTAAAATCAATCAGTTAATCAATCAACCAATAAAACAAGTAATTTTTTATCTGAGGCAGTTTTTCTGTGATCTTGAACATTTCATTGTTTGCTTCACTGTTAACACATAGCAAATGTTAAGTGAATGGTTTCAGTAGAAATACCTGGAGAACCCTATTGTTACCAGCTTCTCATTTTTTTATCTTTATCCTTAAACCTCTCTGTTTATATGGAAATATTCCAAATGCACAACAGCTTAATGAAAAGGACTGTTTAAATTTGGAGCCTAGTCAAAGGCTCATTATTATTTTTTAAATTTGTTGAAAGCTTTTATGAAAGTCTGGTTTACTCTCTCAGAAACCTTTAGTTCCTTAGGCATATTTTCCCTAATTTAGATTGTGTTTATATTACTTCTTTGTGGAATTTAAAATAATATTTTCTTTTTTAAAAAATATTTTATTTATTTATTTGACAGAGAGAAACACAGCCAGAGAGGAACACAAGCAGAGGGATGGAGAGAGGGAGAAGCAGGCTTCCTGCTGAGCAGGGAGCCTGATGTGGGACTCGATCCCAGGTCTCCAGGATCATGACCTGAGCCGAAGGCAGTCGCTTAAGCAACTGAGCCACCCAGGCGCCCCTTAAAATAATATTTTCATCCTCTGACTGCACCCTCACTGGTGGGTTTCAAGCAGCTCTTTAGCCTGAGGGCAGAGGGGCACACTAGGATGGCTCCCAGGGTTGGCCAGTGGAGGGAGTTCAGGCTGGGCAGACCCATGCCTGGGCAGGTTACATCTGGCCTGTGAAACGGGCGCAACACTGCCTTCACCTCATCAGGGTTGAGATGGAGAGCAAATCAGCGGTATCTGTCAGGGCACTTGGATCACCTTGGTAGGCAAGGGTATAGTATTATTTTAAGCGTCTCATTTCCAGTTTTTCTCAGTGCTACCAATTTATTGTGAATTTTTAAAATTGAGAAACTTATGTGAGAGATTACTTAGGCTACCTGTTTTCAGCAAGAATAGGGAATTTGGGGGCACCCTGCTGGCTCCGGAGGTTAAGCCTCTGCCTTCGGCTCAGGTCATGATCTCAGGGTCCTGGGATTGAGCCCCTCATCGGGCTCTCTGCTCAGCCAGGAGCCTGCTTCCCTTTTCTGCCTGCCTCTCTCTTCTTCAAATAAATGAAATATTTTTTTTTTAAGATTTTGTTTATTTATTTGAGAGAGAAAAACACAGCCAGAAGGGGAACACAAGCAGGGGGGGTGAGAGAGGGAGAAGCAGGCTTCCCGCCGAGCAGGGAGCCAGATGCAGGGCTCCATCCCGGGTCTCCAGGATCATGACCTGAGCCAGAGGCAGTCACTTAACAAACTGAACCACCCAGGCGCTCCTCAAATAAATAAAATCTTAAAAAAAAAAAAAAAAGAATGGAGACTTTGTACTGAAATTTCTAGAATTTTGTTATTCGTCCATTGCTACTTCAGAATAACAAAATTCTGAAATTTCTAGAATTTTGTTATTCGTCCATTGCTAACACACTGTTACAATGTGTTAACAGTGAAGCAAACAAACCAGTTCCTGTTCATCTTTAAGAGCTGAGTCCAGTGGTGGTTTTTTTTTGCCCTTTCTTTTGAGTTCTAAAACTGTTTTGTCCAGAAGTCAGTTAAATGTAAAATTTCTACTTGCCATTCCAAATGAGTGAGCATAATAGGAGCCCTTTATTTTCATTTCACTTGGCCGAATTTTGTAGCTTTCAAATTTAATATTACATCGCAGTCATGAAGCGGTTAGCTGCTGTTTCAGGGCACTCCTTTATGATTCTTTACTATTGTTTCCTGAATTGTGAGGATGCATGCTTTAAAGATTTTATTTATTTTGAGAGAGAAAGAGAGAGAGCGTGTGTGAGTGGGGGCAGGGGCAGAGGGAGAGAGAAAATCGCAAGCAGGCTCCAGGCTGGGTGCAGAGTTTAACACAGGGCTTGATCTCACAACTCTGAGATCATGACCTGAGCTGAAATCAAGAGTCAGACGCTTGGGGCACCTGGTGGCTCAGAGGGTTAAGCCTCTGCCTTCGGCTCAGGTCATGATCCCAGGGTCCTGGGATCAAGGCCTGCAAGGCCTGCATCGGGCTCTCTGCTCAGTGGGGAGCCTGCTTCCTCTTCTCTCTCTGCCTATTTGTGACCTCTCTGTGAAATAAATAAGTAAAATCTTAAAAAAAAAAAAAAAAAAAGGAGTCAGACACTTAACTGAGCCACCCAGGTGCCCCAAAGATAACAGGTTTTAAATGACTTCATTTGGTTGTTGCATCATTAAGCTGATGAGCAAATTGATAAGCGTTAAGCACTTAGACCAGTGGCTAGCACATGGAAGGCACTCAGCATGGGTCAGCTAGCCGCATACCCTGTCCCCGTGATCGGCCCTGTGCACGCCGCTGTCCCTCGGCCATGCCCGAGGGGCCCAGAGCCAGAACCAGAGCCTGGGAGCTTGTGAGCTAGGAAAGTAGGAGGTGGGGAAGAAGGAGCCGTTGAAATTGGTCCACAGAGTGGCTTGTGCTGGGTGGCCCTTAACAGGGAAGAGGACTGGCTAAGGTCTTCCTCTGTACCCTCTCAGCCGGCCCCCCTGCTCTCCCTAGAAAGGGAGTCTCGGAGGGGAGGTGTTTGTTCCACAAGTGGGAAGAAGGGCACTGAGGTCTGCCTGGACATTTGGTTATAAGGGCAGTCACTGCCGGGGCGCCGGGTGGCTCAGTCGTTGAGTCCCACATCGGGCTCCCTGCCTGGAGGGAAGCCTGCTTCTCCCTCTCACTCCCCCTGCTTGTGTTCCCTCTCTTGCTGTGTCTCTCTCTGTCAAATAAATAAACAAGATCTTTAAAAAAAAATCTTTGTTAAAAAACCCTGCGGTGGAGCCCCTTTGGCGGGTGCTGTACATTGTGGTGGTTGGGCTACAAGGAAGGAGTGGCCGTGGGCTCCCAGCAGCTCCCGGAAGGGGTGACTTTCGGTGGGGGGGAGTGCCGGCAGGAGTGCAGGTGCAGGCTGGCCCGGCAGAGGCAGGCCCTGCAGAGGGCAAGGTTCATCTGGAATGGGAGGAGCAGGGGCCCTGGGTGACCCTGGGCTTTCTTCAGGGTCTGGATGGAAACGAGCGCCGGCCAAGTCCCATGTCCACCCTGGCAGAGACTGAATCTCTACTGCAGCCGTCTATGCCATATTTTAATTTTAATTTTAATTTGTTTTCTGTGATAAAATAGACATAAAATATAATCTACCATTTAACCAATTTTAAGGGGACCGCTCAGTGGCAATAAGTACATTCACAGTGTTGTACAACCATCATTATTATTGGTTTTCAGAACTTTTTCATCGTTCCAGATACTTTGCCCAGACCCTGGGAACCCCTGTTCTGCTTTCTGTGTCTATGCCTACGATTATGCTAAGTCCTGCATGTAAGCTGAAGCCTACAATAGCTGTCCTTTAGTGCCTGGCTTATCTCACTTAGCTTCCTGGCTTTAAGGTCCATCACCTTATAGCATGTGCCAGAATTTCCTTTCTTTTCATTTTTTAAAAATTTATTTTATTTTATTTATTTTTAAAAGATTTTATTGATTTATTTGACAGAGAGAGAGATGGCAAGAGAGGGAACACCAGCAGTAGGAGTGGGAGAGGGAGAAGCAGGCTCCCCACCGGGCAGGGAGCTGGATGGGGGGCTCGATCCCAGGATCCTGGATCATCACCTGAGCTAAAGGCAGATGCTGAACAACTGAACCCCCCAGGGGTCCCTATTTTATTTTTAAAATTTTTATTTTAATTTAATTTTTTTAAAAATTGCCTTTTAAAGCTGAGTAATATTTCACTCTTTGTATAGACCACATTGTGTTTATCTTTTCTTTTCCTTTTTTAAAAAAGATTTTATTTATTTGACAAAGAGAAACACAGCTAGAGAGGGAACACAAGCAGAGGGAGTGAGAGAGGGAGAAGCAGGCTTCCCACCGAGCAGGCAGCCCAATGCAGGGGTCCCAGAATTCCAGGATCACAACCTGAACCACGGAAGATGCTTAATGACGAGCCACCCAAGCACCCCTGTGTTTATGTTTTCATCTGTTAATAGCATCTGTGGCATTTTTTAGAGTGGTGTTGGGCATGTTGTCAGGATCCTATTAGTTCTCAAAAAGGTCACTGTCCTTAGGAGTCCGAGCATGGTGGGAGCTGACCAGGTGTCTCCTCACCCAAAGCCGGCTGTAACTGCGGAGTTTCTTTTACCTCAGGAAATCTTTATCAGGGAATAATCTCAGGTTCTGCTTTCACTTCTAATTCTTATCCTGTTACCTCAGAACAATCAGATTCTTTTTTTCTTCCTTGACTTTTTTCTCTTCTCCCCTCTCTGCCCCAGTCCGCTATCTACTTCGTTGTTCAGTTATTTCTTTCTTAGACTTCTCTTCCCGTCCACCCTGTTTATTCATAACTTTGTCCCCCTGCCTCCTTTCCTCCCAGTCTTATTGTTCTCTTCTGGAATACTCTGATTTTCTTCTGTATACTTGTTGCTTTCCTCTTTTCTTTTTTTTTCCTGACCTTTCTTCCCCCTCTCTTCCCCCTTTCCCCTAGTTAATTCTTGCTGTACTATTTTTAATTCATGGCTCAAAATTCACCCTAATTATAATTTCTCTTATTTAACTTCTAAACTGTTTAGCATATTCTAGCGTTCTGAGCATTTTGCAGATATACTTACTCCTCCTTACACCGCTATGAAGAAGATCCTGTACCTTTTCCCACGTCACTCTGGATGACCTTGAGCCACAGAGAGGTTGGGTAATTTGGACAAGGTCACCCATCTGTGAAGGGTGCAGTCAGGATTGGAACCCAGAGCTGTGGCTCCAGTTTATGGGCCCTGACCTACTTCCCTGCCCTGAATGCAGCTTCCTACCTCAAGGGCAGAGGGGTGTTGTAGCTAAAGGTCAAGTTAAACATGAAAAATGCTTGTCCCACCAAGCTCTAAATCTTGTAAGTGCCGTATTCAGAAGTCTCCTTGTAGCCGGTGCAGAGGGATCTAAGAGCACTGGCTCTGGGGGCCCAACAGGTGGGTTCTACCGCCAGCTGCTGACAAAACCCCAAGGCAGAGAAGCAAGTGGTGGGGAAACAGGAAAGGAATTTATTTCAGGGAGGCCAGCGCGGGGAAGAAGGCCGACTGGCATCTCAAAGACCGTCTCCAAAGTGCTGGACATAGTTCAGGTTTATATAAGGAAGGTGTGGGGCAAAGGTGGGCTGGTCAGTGCAGGTGGGCAGTGAAGGTCAGGTCAGTATCGTCTTGGGGTCAGTCTCCTGGGGTCTTGCTGGCTTGGGGCAGTCCTTACTGCTTGAGAGGATAATTGTGCCTGCAGGGTCTTCTGCCTAAGCCCAGAGACTGGAAAGAAGAACCCAACTAGAAAGTTTAAGGTCAAAATGGAAGCCGCCAAAGCCCTTTTTCTTTTCTTTCTTTAAATATTTTACTTATTTATTGAGAGAGAGGGAGAGTGAGTGAGAGAGAGCGTGAGAGGGGAGAAGGTCAGAGGGAGAAGCAGATTCCCCACGGAGCTGGGAGCCCGATGTGGGACTCGATCCTGGGACTCCAGGGTCATGACCTGAGCCGAAGGCAGTGGCTTAACCAACTGAGCCACCCAGGCGCCCCAGCCAAAGCCCATTTTCATCATCGTGTGTTCACGGGAGTCTTTATTTACCTTTTATTTTATACTCTTTAAATCTGTATTTTTTTTTAAGTACCATGATTTAAAAAAAATAATTTAATCTTAATTATTAAGATTAAGAACAAGAAGATATGTAAAATTGAATTATATAGAATTGAAAAGCAGTTCGATGAACTTATTATGTAAAAAGGGCACTTATTGTCCTTAGTACATTTAGTTTTGTTTTCTAGCTTTGTTTAATCACTGACCTCTGACTTTGTAACAGATGGTTCTTTAAGTTTTTATTTTGACTAAATTTATTTTATTTCAATTAAATTATTAGCAAATAAACTTTTTATTATCCAGGGAATCAAAATATAGCATGTAACATAACTTTAAAGGAACTATACAAAGAATATATAAAAAATATATAATTTTAATTCTTAAGCATTTGAGTATAATCTATGCTTAAACTGTTTTCTATCTTTTTTAAATTTTTTAAATTTAAAAAAAAATTTTTTAAGGATTTTATTTATTTATCTGACAGAGAGAAACACAGCTAGAGAGGGAACACAAGCAGGGGGCGTGAGAGAGGGAGAAGCAAGCCTCCTGCTGAGCAGGGAGCCCGATGTGGGCCTTGATTCCGCGACTCCGGGATCATGACCAGAGCTGAAGGCAGTTGCTTAATCAACTGAGCCACCCAGATGCCCCCTAAATTGCTTTCTATCTTGTACTCATCTTTATGGGATGGTTTAGAGGGGAAGTCAAGGACAATAAGCTTAAAGGAAAAAAAAGGAAAGCTAACACAAATAGCTTAATGTAAGAAATCTCTGCTTAAAACGTTATCTAGAGGCGCCTGTGTGGCTCAGTCGTTCAGGATCTGCCTTGGGCTCAGGTCATGATCCGGCAGTCCCGGTTCGAGCCCCGAGCCCCCATTGAGCCCCCATCGGGCTCCCTGCTCCGCGGGAAGCCTGCTTCTCCCTCTCTCCCTCCCCCTGTTTGTGTTCCCTCTCTGGCTGTGTTTTTCTCTCTCAAATAAATAAACAAAATATTAAAAAAAAAAGCATCTAAATTCTTTCTACCATCAACCCATGGTGATGGAGGGGTGAGGGCACTGGCAAGTCTCAGTCTCTGACTTCATTTGCTGTGTGACTGGAAGTGATTCCTTTATCTCTCCGTTTGTGAGCTTGTCATGTATAAAGTAGAACTTGCTCCACATGGTGGTCCTCAGTCCACCCCCCAGACCCACTATAGTGTTTTACAGCTGCACCAAGGCGCTGTTTCATTTAAAAAAAATAAAGGATAGAATTATCTTACTTTTGGCTTTTACTGCCTGAAATTTCATTAACCCTTTGTTGCTCTTGCTGCCAGTCATCTTAGGCAGCGCTAGGAGGTGGTAACTGAGCAGGTTCCCCCCCCGCCTGCCCCCCAAAAGGTGGAAAACCTGGGAATATCTAGTCCTGCTTCATTTGATAGTTTTTGAAAAAAATTATAAAGTGAGGTTGGATGTGATTTTTGTGTAGCTCACATATCGCAGTTATTAGTGCTGGAATCATAACACAGGGGAAGTGTTTGTAGTTCACGGGCTGAGAAGCAGTGTAGACTAGTGGCCAGACGTGTGGACTCAGCAGCCAGATTGCTCAGGCTTGGATTGTAGCTCTGCTGCTTACTGACTAGCTCTTACTAGCTCAGTTCTTCCCGGACAAGTCATTGAAACTCTCTCAGCCCTTCACCTACATGGTAGAGGTAATGAGTAATGTCCCTACTTCATAGGTTATTGTGAGGATGAAATGCATCAGTGCATATGAAAGTATTTAGAACATGCCTAGCACATAGTAGGTACCTTACAAATATCCGCTATCGTTATTCTGTGTTATGAACAAATATATTAGTATTTAGTGGTATTCAGCAAAGAATATTGATTCCGGGGTTGTGTTCTACACATACTTGAGGACCATGGGCCTGGAATTTCTCTTCTTTTTTTTTTTTTTAAAGATTTTTATTTATTTGACAGAGAGAAACACAGCCAGAGAGGGAACACAAGCAGGGGGAGTGAGAGAGGGAGAAGCAGGCTTCCTGCCGAGCAGGGAGCCTGATGTGGGACTCGATCCCGGGTCTCCGGGATCATGTCCTGAGCTGAAGGCAGTTGCTCAACCAACTGAGCCACCCAGGTGTCCCTGGAATTTCTCTTCTTGTTCTGAAATTCTGTTATTCCATGTCATAGAATTGGATTCCCTATAATCTTTTTTTTTTTTTTTTAATTTTGTTTAGTTGAGAGAGAAAGAGAGAGAGCATGAGCAGGGGTGAGGGGCAGAGAGAAATGGAGACACAGACTCTTTTTCCCAGACATAGGGCTCGATCCCAGGACCCTGGAATCATGACCTGAGCCGAAGGCAGACGCTTAACCGACTGAGCCACCCAGGTGCCTATAACAACATTTTATTTATTTATTTAAAAAAAAGATTTTACTTATTTATTTGACAGAGAGAAACACAGCGAGAAAGGCAACACAAGCAGAGGGAGTGAGAGAGGGAGAAGCACCGAGCAGGGAGCCCCATGCGGGGCTTGATCCCCGAAGTCCGGGATCATGACCTGAGTGGAAGGCAGACGCTCAACGACTGAGCCTCCCAGGCCCACCCCTGCCAACAGTATTTTAAAGTGAAATTGTATTTATAGCTCAAGCTCTTATCTCAGGTACACATCTACCTTTGAAGGCAGATCTGGGCCTTGTCTTCCACCTCTATGTGCAGGTGAAGTGAGAGCTTCTCAACTATAAATCCTGGGTGGCTTCAGAGGAGAGGCTGCACCCAGCACTGTGGGCCCAGTGGTGGTGGAAGCCAGGCCGCTGGGTGATGCGGGTGTGGCTGAGGAGCGGGCGTTGGGGTGGGAACTGCGGGGACTAGGAGGAGGGCAAGGCACGCCGGGACACACCGCTGACCGATGTAGAGCCAACCTTATTAGTGACCTGGCTGGAAAAGTGTTTATCTTTCCTTCTTCCTTCCTCTTACTTTCCAGCTCTGTCACTCTTCTCCTGTGAGTGTCACCGGCAGTGACCTGGGAAGTGGGCTGTCCATCTCCCCAGCCAGACTTGAGCTCTGCAGCAGCGGGTTTTTACTCACCTTTTTATGTATCTGGTATTCACAGAGACTGGAAAAAATTGCTTCCATTTCTTGAATGTTCATCATTACACTATGTGACCTCAAGTGTTACCATGTTTTATTGAATCTGAGATGTCAGATATATGTAATTACTTTACGTATTGTTGGAAAAGAAAAGGCTTGCCAGTTAAACTCTGATACAGGTGCTTTTACCACTTAGAATTTTTACCATATACTTACTGAAAGAGCTCTTTTGGATTTATTTAGACATACATTTTTATCACATCATTCTGTGCACACATGAAAGGGAAAATGTAAGTGAAATAAATCGATTGAGATATTCTCCAAATTTTATCACTTTCAGAGTCTGACTCTTCAGAATCACTTTTGACTGAGAGTCATTGATGTATCTCTGTGTCATCAGGAGTGTTGGTGATGAAGTGTTTCTTAGGGCCCCTGGGTGGTTTAGTTGGACTTCGGCCCAGGTCATGGTCTCAGGGTCTTGGGATCAAGCCCGATGTTGGGCTCCTTGCTCACCAGGGAGTCTGCTTCTTCCTCTCCTTTTACCCCTCTGCACCACTTGTGCTTTTTCTCTGTCTCAAATAAATAAATACTAAGAAAAAAAAAGAAGACTGTTGGTGATGCACTGTTTTTGAAAAGAGGTCATACTGCTGTCTCTAGGAATCTCCTCCAAGCAGTTAGTACCTATTCTGGGCATTTTGATCTTGGTGTTTTTTTCACTCGACCTGTGGCAGGCTAGTATTTCTACATATCTCGGTAATGACAGTATACCCTGCAGCGTCCTCCATGTCACTGTCTTCCCTACCAGGTCCTCTGGTCGTTAAGGTTATTTTCCCAGGGACGGGTATTTGCTTCCCTAATCATATTTATGCTCAACCGCTCTTGCCATGCCTTTCAGTTTTAATGCCAAATTATAGCGTAATCTCTTTGAAGACATTTAAAATGGCAGTTAGGCTCAGGGTGTTCAGTGTTGACAACACACATGACTCAGTGAAGCGAGGACAGAACTAATAAATGGCTGTGAGCGAGGTCACACACAAGCAGGCACTGGCATCCACATCCTGACTGACACCTCGAAGGCAGCAACCATAGGACCATAGCTGTAAAATAGATCCCTAGTTCAGAAATGTTAAGAGGTGAAAACAAATGCATTATAGGCTTGACAAAATACAGATTGTTAATTCCAACAACATCCATAGTGGGCAGATAATTTGGATTTTCAGACAAGGAGACTAGAGATTAGTGTGTGATTTACTAACATCACAGCTATGAAGTACACGGTAGATTTGGGAGAGTGGAACCCAGATTTGTCTGATTCTAAAGGTCATACTTCCAACTATACAACATTATTCCAGAAAAAATAGATTAGAAGATTCAAGGAAGCAAGGATCTTTTTGTTTTTGTTTTTTGTTTTTGATACACTGATTTTTTTTTTTTAAGATTTTATTTATTTGATAGAGAGAAACACAGCCAGAGAGGGAATACAAGCAGGGGGAGTGAGAGAGGGGCAAGCAGGCTTCCTGCCGAGCAGGGAGCCCGATGTGGGACTCGATCCAGGGTCTCCGGGATCATGACCTGAGCCGAAGGCAGTCGCTTAACCAACTGAGCCACCCAGGTGCCCCGATACACTGATATTTTAAGGACCTAGAACAGTACCTGGTATATACTTAGTACTTAATAAATGTTTGTTGAATAAAGCCCTTAAAGAGAAGACAGAAATGCAGTCATGTCCTTCTTTTCCTAGAAATGAAGTCTGTAACATTTTGGACAAGGGGTAAAAGCAGGGAAGATGGGTGACCATTTTCTAGGCAAGGTGTAGTTTGTGGTTCACCAGTATTTTTAGGTCGTAGAAGAGGCACAATGGTGAGGAGTAGAAGAACCTCTATTGCTGGCTAAGAGGGTTTGTCAGCACTAGCCTGTTGGACAGCACTCAAGTAGTTCCTGGACTCTTCCTCCTCAGCTCCTGTAAATCAAGATCAGCAGGACCCTGTGAATTGTGCAGTTAAAAATAAACAAAAAAGGAAACCAATCTGAAAAGCCTTACTATACAGGAAGCTTATGTACAGGGCATTTATATTTGATCAATTGGTAGGTTTTAAAAAATACGAAATACTTAGAAAATTCTGATGTGCTGATAGCTCTTCTGTAAAATATAAAAATTGACAAATTTGAGTACTACTTGGTGCTAGATCTTGTGCCTAGAATTTCTCCATATATCAGGTAACCCTCACAGTAACTCTTGGAGGTAATTACTATCTCCATTTTGTATGATGATATTGAGGACTCAGAATAAATGATGTGGCCAAAGTTATACACCAGTGAGCAGTTGAGCCAGTCTGGGAGTGAGGGTGTTCAACTGAGCTTCTGCAGATTTGCTTCTGCTCTCTGCTGCTTCCCCTCTAAGGGTAAGGCGAGACGAGATTTTAGAAACCACTTTACACTCTTTTTTTTTTTAAGATTTTATTTATTTGACGGAGAGAGAGAGAGATCACAAGTAGGCAGAGAGGCAGGCAGAGAGAGAGGAGGAAGCAGGCTCCCTGCTGAGCAGAGAGCCCAAGGTGGGCCTCGATCCCAGGACCCTGAGATCATGACCTGAGCCAAAGGCAGAGGCTTAACCCACTGAGCCACCCAGGTGCGCCCCCCCCTCCTTTTTAAGATTTAATGTATTTATTTAAGAGACAGAGACAGCGTGGGGAGATAAAGGGGGAGAATCCTAAGCAGACTCTGCAGGAGCTGGTCATGGGGTTTGATCTCACAACCCTGAGATGAGCTGAAACGAAGAAATGGACGCTTAACTGACTGAGCCACCCAGCATCCACCTCTCTATACTCTTATTTTACAATGGGGACACTGATGCTGGAGGATGTAGAGTGACTTACTTAGGAGTGCATGGGTGGTACAGTTGGTCAAGCGTCCGACTCCTTGTTTCAGCTCAGATTGAGATCTCAGGGTTGTGAGATTGAGCTCAACATGCAGTCTGCTTGGGATTCTCTGTCTCTCTTCCTCTGCCTGTCCTGCTTGTGCTTTCTCTCTTTCTCTCTCTAAAAGTAAATAAATAAAAATCTTTTTTAAAAAGTGGCTTTGGGGCACCTGGGTGACTCAGCCATTAAGTGTCAGCCTTCTCAGATCATGGGTCCTGGGATCAAGCCCTGCATCGGGCTCCTTGCTCAGCGGGAGGACTGCTTCTCTCTCTCTCTCACTCCCCCTGCTTGTGTTCCCTCTCTCGCTGTGTTTCTCTCTGTCAAATAAGTAAATAAAATCTTTTTTTTAAAAAAGATTTTGTTTATTTATTTGGCAGAGAGAGAGATCACAAGTAGGCAGGAAGACAGGCAGAGAGAGGAGGAAGCAGGCTCCCCGCCGAGCAGAGAGCCAGATGAGGGCCTCGATCCCAGGACCCTCAGGACCCTCAGGACCCTGAGATGACCTGAGCTGAAAGCAGAGGCTTTAACCCACTGAGCCACCCAGGCGCCCAAAATCTTTTTTTTTTTTTTTTTTTTTAAAGTGGCTTATTTAGTAGTGGAGTCATGTCTAGAATTTAGGTTTTTTATTTTTTTTAAATATTGTATTTTTTAAAAGATTTTATTTATTTATTTGACAGAGACAGAGATCACAAGTAGGCAGAGAGAGAGGAGGAAGGCTCCCTGCTGATCAGAAAGCCTGATGTGGGCCTCGATCCCAGGACCCTGAGATCATGACCTGAGCCGAAAGCAGAGGCTTTAACCCACTGAGCCACCCAGGCGCTCTAAAATATTGTATTTTTTTGACAGAGAGAGAGCGAGATGGTGAGAGAGGGAACACAAGTAGGGGGAGTGGGAGAGTGAGAAGCAGGCTTCCCATGGAGCAGGGAGTCTGCTTCTCCCTCTGAGCTCTCCCTGGGATCCTGACCTAAGCTGGAGGCACACCATTAGCCGACTGGGCCCCCTGAGCACCGCAGTGATAGCTTTTTAAACACTCCATACAAGTTAGGGAGCACCTGCCACATGCTGGATCTAGAGTTACTCTTTACTCTTGTGAACATACACATTCCTTGGCCTGTAGGAAGTTACATTTGAGATTTGACAGCAAAATGCAGTGTGATTGAACACCTTTTTAAAAAAGCTAATCTGCGTTTGTTATGTCACAGGCATTGTGCTAAGCACTTCTCATGCGTAATTTCATGTCAATCTCTCAATAAGCCTATGATTCCCCATTTTCTAGAGAAAGAACTGGAATTTAGAGAATATCTGTTTTGTGCGAGGTCAGTTACGTTTCAGAATTGCTACTCAAATCCAGATCCAAAGCCCAAGATTTTTTTTTTAAAGGTTTTATTTAGGGCGCCTGGGTGGCTGAGTGGGTTAAAGCCTCTGCTTTCAGCTCAGGTCATGATCTCAGGGTCCTCGGATCAAGGTTCAAGGTTCGCATCGGGCTCTCTGCTCAGCAGGGAGCCTGCTTCCTCCTCTCTCTCTGCCTGCCTCTCTGCCTACTTGTGATCTCTCTCTCTGTCAAATAAATAAATAAAATCTTTAAAAAAATTACTTAAAAAAATAAAGATTTTATTCTTTTGAGAGAGAGAGAGGCAGAGAGAGCATAGCAGGAGGAGAGAGACAGAGGGTGAGGGAGAAGCAGACTCCCCACTGAGCTGGGAGCCCAGAGCAGGGCTTGAGCCAGTGACTTGAGCTGAAGGCAGATGTTTAGCAATGACTGAGCTGCCCAGGTACCTCCAGAGCCCAAGCTCTTAACCACTCTGCTTTGGACTGACAGCTGCATTTTCGTAGGTCAGAGCACTTCTCCCTGTGCATCTCCTGGACCTCATGCACTTGGCACAGGGAGGTGGGTGCTGCTGTTGGAGTTTGAGAATTATTATTATTATTATTTAAAGATTTTATTTATTTGACAGAGAGAAACACAGTCAGAGAGGGAACACAAGCAGGGGGAGTGAGAGAGGGAGAAGCAGGCTTCCCGCCGAGCAGGGAGCCCGATGTGGGGCTCGATCCCAGGACCCTGGGATCATGACCTGAGCTGAAGAAGGCACATGCTTAAGGACTGAGCCACCCAGGCGGCCTGGTATGCTCTTCTAGAGAATAAACATGGCTCAGAAGAGATGTTACTTTGTATAGAATCAACACTATGCTGCCATTTGTGGTGGGAGAGACAGAGTATTTATGCATGTATATATGCATGGAAGTTCTGCACCCAGCCTGGGATTTGAACTCATGACCCAGGGATCAAGAGTCATGTGCTCTATCAGTTGAGCCAGCCACATGGCCCTGCATTTTTGCATATATGCACATCATAATCCCTGGAAGTGTACACAAGATATTGATAATATAGGTTGCTTCTGAAGGATGGTTATGGGATTCCAGGTAGGGAGATTGTCCTTACCTTTTTATGCTTTTTGAATTTAAACTTGAAATAATAAGCACCTTCCTAGAAATGAAAACAGGTACAGAGGGCACCTGGGTGGCTCAGTGGGTTAAAGCCCCTGACTTCGGCTCAGGTCATGATCTCAGGGTCCTGGGATCGAGGCCCACATCGGGCTCTTTGCTCAGCAGGGAGCCTGCTTCCTCCTCTCTCTCTGCCTGTCTCTCTGCCTATTTGTGATCTCTCTGTCAAATAAATAAAATAAAATATTTAAAAAAAAAAAAAAAAAAAAAAAGAAAACAGGTACAGAATGACACTCGGAACTGTGTATGTTTCATGAGTGCGGGAGAAGGCCTTGGTCCTTGTTCCATCCCAGTGCCTGGCATAGTATGCTTTTGAGCATGTATGCAGTCAGTGAACCACGTCGAAAAAACAATCTCAAATCCCTATATAGGAAGGGTACAGCATCTCCTTTGTGGTACTCCGGCTAAAAAAACCAAATCCTGAATCTAATCATGAAGAAATATCAGATAAATTCAAACTGAGGAACAGTCTGAAAAATAAATGGCCTGTGTATTTAACAAATGTCAAGGTCATGGATGACTAAGACTAGGAGACTGTTCTAGAGCGGAGGGGATGGAGGGACACGGCAACTGGATGCCCTGTGTGAAATGCCAGATTGGATCCAGGACCAGAAAAAAAAGTTGAGGGGCGCTTGTGTGACTCAGTCGTTAAGTGTCTGCCTTCTTCGGCTCAGGTCATGATCCTGGGGTCCTGGGATCCAGCCATGCATCAGGCTTTCCGCTCAGAGGGATGCCTGCTTCTCCTTCTCCCACTCTCCCTGCTTGTGTTCCCTCTCTAGCTGTGTTTCTCTCTGTCAAGTAAATAAATAAAATCTTTTTTAAAAAAGTTGACTCTTTCTTTATGAAGGATATTAATTAGACAATTGGCAAAATACAGATAAGCTCTGTAAATTACGTAATAGCACTGTTTCATTGTAACTTTCTGGTTTTGTTAGTAGTACCATGAGAAAAAAATCCTGTTTTTAGGAAATAGGTACTTAGGAATTTAGTAATAAAGGGGCATGTGTCTGCAACCTACTCTCAAATAGCAAAAGAGAGAAAGAAAGAGAGAGAAGACAATAATAAACATATAGAATGCTGACATTTGGTAAAACTGAAGAAATACAGGTATTATTTCTACCATTTGGTAGCTCTTCTATCAAATCATTTCAAAATAATAAAAAAAAGATGCTTCCTACATGGAACATTTTGTGATTTCATAATATTGAACCTTTTATGTTTTCTTGTACAATTTTGTACTTTTCTTCATGTATATCTTAAATTTTTGGTGACATTTATTCCTAGATTTCTTAATATATTTGTTCTTCTAAAAAATTGCTTTGTTGACATATAAATCACATACTGTACAGCTCCCCCGATGATGTTTTTATACATGCTTAAATAGTATTCTTATGTAAGGAAGGTATGCTTTTTTAAAAAGTAACCAACTTCATTAGGGTATAATTTACACATAATTAATTTTAAAAAGCTTTATTTATTTATTTTAGAGGGCACAAGGGGAGGCACAGCAGGAGAGGGAGAGACAAAATCTCCAGCACTCTCCACTGAGCACAGATTCCCAGCGGGGCTGCATCCCGGGACACTGAGATCACAACCCAAGCTGAAATCAAGAGCCTGCCGCTCTACACACCGAGCCCCCCAGACACCCCTAAGTTACACATATTTTAATTGAATAGGTTGTTGACTTTAAAAAATTTTATTATTTATTTATTCATTCATTATTTTAAAAAATGTTATTTGTTTATTTGACAGAGAGAAACACAGCTAGAGCGGGAACACAAGCAGGGGGAGTGAGAGAGGGAGAAGCAGGCTTCCCATCGAGTATGGAGCCCGATAGGGGGCTCGATCCCGGGTCTCTGGGATCATGACCTGAGCCGAAGGCAGTCGCTTAGCCACCTGAACCACCCAGGTGCCTGGTTGAGGACTTTTGATACATGTATTCCCCGTGTAACCACAACCCCAGTGTAGATACGAGGTATAGAATATTACCATTTATCCAGAGAGTTCCCGCATAACTCTTTATTTATTTATATACATTCACCTGTTGGTAGATGTGGGCTTTGTTTCCAGCACCCTCTGATGGAGAGGGATGTGTGTGTTGGGGGTGCGGTCTGGGGAGGAGGTAAGGATGACAATGCTGAGGGGAAGCGGCAGCAGGTTCCTCAGCCGCTCAGGGGAGGCCCCCAGGCAGTTGTGATGTGGCAGTTCCTGTATTCCAGAGTAACGCCCAGACGTTGGATATTCCAGTCTTTTCTTTTCTTTTTTTTTTATTAAAGATTTTAGTTTTTTTAGAGCCAGGAGAGGGGCAGGGGGGTGGGGGAGAGAGAATCCCTAGCAGAGGCCGCACTGAGCATGGAGCCCAGTATGGGGCTCGATCCCACAGCCCTGAGATCACAACCAGAGCCGGAACTAAGAGTTGGTTGCTTAACTGCCTGTGCCACCCAGGTGCCCCTCCAGACTTCTTGCTTTTTCCTGAGTCGTACCCTGGTTTAGATACTGGAGCATGATGCTCAGTCTAAGAACGTGTTTCTTGGCTTATTTCCATTAATAATGGGGAAAATTCTGACTGGATCTGGGCCGGTGGTCCAGTGGCGTTGGGTGGTCCTGGGCCTTTGGGTGGTCCTGGGCCTTTGGTGTAGTGGTGTTCTGAGCAGTTTTACCTTTCCTGTATATGCATGCTGCCTTAATACGATGGCGGGAGGAGGGATATCAGGCGTATCAGGTGTGGCTTCCCTATTAAACAGCAAATCTCACGTGACTCTTTGCATGTCCGTGTTTTATCATTATCAGAAGGGAAGTTGGAGTTCCTTCAAACACCTATTTTGGAAAAGAATAAGATTTCAAGACGCAGATTTAGTGCAGGTTGATGTTTATTAAGTTTGTGATTTGTTCGTTAATTGATCCTGCATTAACCAAATGGGAAACATAGTCTACATTTGTATTCATCGGATATGGCCCCAAAAATTCAGTCTCCTCTGCCTGCCGTTTTCCTGTTTGGTGACTTTTATTATTATGCTATTTATTTCGAGTAGGTGGTATGGGAAGTCTGTGTCTAAGCAGGTGTGTAGAGGATAGCCAGGCTGGGCTGTGCCTAGTCAGGCTGGGGTATGAACCCATCATTTACCTGCATTTACCATTTGGGAATCTTGTTCTCATCAGCAGAACTCAGAGATAGACCTGCAGCTTTTTTTTTTTTTTTTTTAGTCTATGTTGTTGACCTTCAGTATTCATTCATTTATATATTTTCTAAGTAAACTCTACCCCCAACATGGGGCTTGAACTCACGACCTTGGGGTCAAGAGTTGTATGCTCTATGCACTGAGCTAGCCAGGCGCCCCAGACCTTCAGTAGTTTTAGTGAGGCTTATGTGTACCTGATGAGTGTCTGTAACATAGGAAGCATGCACCACATTGTATTATCATTGCAAATAATCTCTCCATTTTCACCTTTTTGTCCAGGTGTGTTATTTTCTACAGAGTTTTTTCCCCCTCTTTGTGGTTGAAACTGTAATTTATTAAAGTGTATTCCTCTATTTAAAGAACTTGGTTCTTTCTCTCTCTTTTTTTTCAGGCACGTTGCAGAGAGGTCTTTCTGTCCTTTATGAACCTGCACGTGGTAGATGAGTGTCCTCCACCGCGTTCTGCTCTAGGTGCCCTGGACGTGGGGCTGTCCGGCAGGGGGAAGGATGGATTCCAAAGATGAAAGCTCGCACGTGCCCTGGCCCACAACCGCAGAGCACGAGGAGAATGCCGCGCAGGTGAAGAATGGTTTTTCCAGCTTGGTGTTGGTGGCGCTTTTTCAGTTGCGTCAGTTTGCTGACAGCTAAAGAAATAGCTTTGCCGTGGTGAGAGTAGCTGGCGGGGCGTGAACAACGTGCAGGACGTGCACAGGCGGAATAGGGAGGGGTTGGCACTTCTAGTGCTGCAGCAGTCCGATCGCTGTGATTCGCGCGGGCTCTGCGACCGCCCACAGGCTGCATTGCCACTTCTGCAACTTACTGTCATGTCTGTTTCACTGCCCGATTTTATTTTACGTTCTTGGTGCTGAAAGCCTCCAACTGGAGTGTTTCTTTCATGTTACCAAGGGTAGGGCTTTGAATTCTTCGTGCGTATGAAGTACAAAGTATGTCTACCGAGTCGCTTTTTCTTTTCTTTCAAAATCAGAATGTAAAGGTCAAATCCCAAGTTGTCCCATTGAGTCAGCCACCTGGGAGGCTAGTCACTTATCCAAATGCTGCTCCGTGGGATGATCACTGCCTTTTGGACTGCGATCATAACCAGCTGCATGTTCTTTTGACTGTTCTTAGCAAAGGCAGATGTCTGCTTTTTTGATGTGGATTTGAATTTTGGGAACAGTTAGCGGTCATATGGAACCCTGTGTGGCCAAAGTGTAAAACTTAAATTTTAAGCACTGTAATAAATATGCAATTTCAAGTTAGTTTTTCATTAACTTACATAACCTTGTATTATTATCAAAATCAGGAAGTTAACACTGAAACACTTAAATATACACATTTATTTAAATAACATGGCAGACATTACAATAAATAAAATGAATCTTCTAGTATGATTTAAAGTCCGAGTCTGAATACTTAAAAAAATGTTCTAGTGATGCTTCTAGCAGAGTAACTGAGAATGCTGTTCTGATTCTCACAGAAACCATTTTGAAGACGACTTTCGTGTAGCTGTGTATTTTGGTGTGTTTTGTTTACGAACAAAAATGTAGTCCATTCAAAACACAAGGTCACTGTTTTGTAGGTAACCAGATAGCGAACAGCAAGCTCAACACCCCTCAGTGTTCTCTCTCTTTCCAGTTGTTTCTTCCTAGTCCGGAGCTCTGATTTAGCAAATACTGAATGATGGAGACCAAGATTCGATGTTAGTGAACAAATCTAAAGTCACACAGTTATCTTGCAGCACTTCAAGTGGTGTCCGTCGGTACAAGTCTAATTCTTGCAATATACAAACTGTATCTTCATGGACAAATCAAATTTGTGTAGAAGTTGGACTCATTGCTTAGCATAGAAGTGGAAGTTTGTTTTATTTCTCTTTGATTGCATTTGGTCTCCAGGTTTCTTTCTGGGGATTAAATTTGCTCATATCATCTTTGGAATCTACTGCTCTCCACTGGAGAAAACCTAAATAAAAAAAAAGGTCCAAAGCCAAGAGAGCATAAGAGTAAAGATTCCACCTAACTTTGGTATCAGCACATAAATTATTTCTCTCCCAAATGTGTGCTTTGGCCATCTGCTTCCATACCTTCAATATCAGGTATCGGGCTGTGTGCCAACTCTAGCCTTCAAGAGTTCAAACCTCCAAAGCTGACTATCCAGAAAGCGTTTTATAGAATTCAGTTTCTGCTTTCGTTCCTGGTAATAGAAAATTATTCACCCTGGTGACAACTGAAATAGTTTTCCCAAATCCGTTAAAAGTACTCCATTAGAATTTTCTGCGTCTTTACCTTGCTCACAAGGACGAGTTCCGTAACATTTGCGACTCGGCGCACGTTACCAACGTGCCTCCAGTGCCTTCAGTATAGCCCTGGAGCGTGAAAGAAACAAATAGGAAAGAAAGTGACCTTGTTTTCATGTGCCTGCTGAAAGGCACTGTTAGTTGTAAAGCAGAATATTTATGACGTGCTGAGGGCAGTTGGCATTTGAGCGGACATTGTTGGACATCGCAGAATAATGTCTATTTTGTGTTTTGGTGATGCTGGCAACCAGGAATCGTCAGTCACATTTCCAGGATCAGCTGACTGTCCCCTCATGACTCTCCAAAAGAGATGTCTGCACTGGACATTTGAGGCCAAGGAGAATTTATATCGGTTGCCTGATATTAAGTAGTAAGTCAGTGACAAGGATTCCTTCTGTGGATCCTGTCTCCAAGTCACTAATCGTGTAGATGACTAGGGTGTATCAATTCTCATTCTCCTTTCACTGGGGATATTTTTGCGATGCAGTCGTGGACTGTTCCTGGTCAGCCACGTATCTTTGTGACATTGGTTTTGTTCTCAAGGACACTCGCTACATATTTGCTGCTTTCTGCCGCAGGTGCACTTTGTTCCTGACGCTGGAACCGTGGCTCAGATTGTCTACACCGACGACCAGGTTCGTCCGCCCCAGCAGGTGGTGTACACGGCAGATGGTGCCTCCTACACTTCAGTGGACGGGCCTGAGCACACGCTGGTGTACATCCATCCTGTGGAAGCCGCACAGGCATGTGAAGGGTTATTGTTTCTGGCTTGTTTGCCAATCGCTGAACTCCCTGCTGACTAAGGTTTATTCCCTGCGGGTCCCTGGGCCTGGTGCTGGTGCTGGAACATATGACTCAGATGAGATCTGTGCTGTTCAGGAGCTTAGAACCAACATGGCAGAGGAAGCTACGCTTTATTTATTTAAATTAAATATGGTGGGATGTTAGGGCGCTAGCCTCCTCTGAGTTCTTGTCCCAGTGACTATTGACTCCCTTATCAACTCATTACTCTTCTGAAGTATCAAGAACCAAGTTAGAAATGGCATTTAGTTCTGTATAAGGTTAATCACAGATGGATCAGTAAAAACATACAGATTATTTCAGTGAAATGTGGAAGCGGAAAGTCCTACTGGCTTATTAACTGCTTCTTATTAATAAGTGACTAATCTGTAGGACTGTAATAGAAGCAGAGACAAAAGCTGTGCAATTAGAACTGCTTTCTTTTATTTTTTTCTCAGTGACTTGGCGTGTTAGTTTCCAAATGCATGATACAAATATATAAATGTTAGTTTGCGTGTTAGTGCTTTAGAATGTAGAGAGCACTGTTAATTATACTAAAAAAAAAAAACAAGTTCCATATTTTTGTAGTGGGATCATGGCAATAAAAATTCGCCCTCATGCAATATTTAATCAAGGGGCTCAGATCACTCCCAAGAAGCAATGGGGAATTAAAGTCTTTCAAATCTGTATAAATTGAAATCACTAAGTAGTCAGATGTACGGTACTTTTAGAATGCCTCTACTTAGTTTTAGTCCCCTTACTATATTAAAATAAGGTCAGATAGTTTATGTAAAGAATGTCCTATAGGTAACTTTAATTTGTTACTATGTTAATAAATATCTGATTTATGATGATTTTTAAAGTTTATTTTATTTTAGTGATCTGCGCCCAGTGTGGGACTCAGACTCACAAGGCCAGGATCAAGAGTTGCATGCTCTTCTGACTTATGATAATTTTTGAATAGCAAGTCTAAGAAATCATACAATTGGCTGAAATTCCTATATGTACCTCTGGAATCAAAATTAGCCATAGTTCTTAGTCCTCTGGGTTTGCTAAAGGCTTGAGCAGATTAGGGGAAAGGATATTTTTCTGGATTGGTGATTTTTGGTCGTGCCTTGGCTAAAATAGTTTTGAAGATTTTCCTTCTCCAGTTAATTCTGCTGTATCATGACCCAAATTAATATGTGTTTATAAGGAGACCTTTTAAAAATTATGATTTTACTGACATTCCCAGGATAATCCAGGAATGAATCTATGGAACATGAAATTCAGTTTATTTCCCTTCTACTTTTTTGATAATGAGTGTGTACTTATGTTCGAAAGATATCCTTGTGTATATGCTACTCTTCTGTGTGTTTCTCTCCATCCATTTTCACTTAATCCCAAGTCTACTCCTATGATACGTAGTGTTATGTGTGAACATAGGCATCCTTGTTCCTGCCATGTCTTACATTTTTGTGACATATCGCTTTTAATTAGCTGGGACATTCAACCTGGAGAGATTTTGCTTAAGGGAAAAATTGTCAAGTATTTTAGCCAATTGAGATTGTTAACATATAATCTCTTTGGAACCATCTGAATGAAAGGTTTTGGCTAAAAGTAAGATTACTGTCTTTATCTTCTTTATTAATGAAGGATTATTACCAGCTATATGGAAATGAAGTCTGTCAAGACTCGGTACTTAGCAGTAGGATAATTTTTCCTGTGTAGGCAGGCTGTCTAAAGATATATTGATAGGTTTTTTTCTGTTGTTGTTTCTTTTGTGTAGACTCTGTTTACAGACCCAGGGCAGGTAGCTTATGTCCAACAGGATGCTACAGCTCAGCAGGTAATGAGTTGCTTTTTTGTCTTTTTATTGTTTTCCCTTCCCTGGAATGCACCCTGTCCCCAACCCACCCTAATCCTCTGCTCTCTGCATCCTCTGGTTGTCTACTTCTTATGTATTAAGAATGGTCTTTACTTCCTTTAATGAAAACAAAGCGAAACAACACTAGTACATTACAATCAGTACATACTGAGATAGTCTGATAATAAAAACATGATTTGTCACAGAAATTTAAAAAACAAGTATATTCATAGGATATTGGTTCAAATTCTAAAGAATAATCCTGAGGTTATGAGTGTCTCTTTTTGGAAATTTGGGAACATTTGGGTAGTTTGTTTATTTTAAATACCGAGGAAAAGATTTCTGCTTAAGTTACATATAAATTTGATAGCGATCTTCCTCTTTTAGCTTCTGAAAAAAATTGAGATTTCTTTCTTAATTTTCTTTTCTTTTTAAAAAATTTTTAGAAGACTTTATTTACTGGTTTAGAGAGAATGTGAGTGATGGTGGGGGTGGGTGTAGACAGGCAGAGAAAGAATGAGAGAAAATCTCCAGCGGACTGCATGCAGAGCCTGACATGGGGCTTGATCTCACAACCCTGATATCAGGATTTGAGCCAAAATCAAGAGTTGGAGGCTTAACTGACTGAGCTGCCCAGGCACCCCCTTTTTGGTTTTCTTTTCTTTTCTTTTCTTTTTTTTTTTTTAAAGATTTTATTTATTTATTTGACAGAGAGATCACAAGTAGGCACAGAGGCAGGCAGAGAGAGGAGGAAGCAGGCTCCATGCTGAGCAGAGAGCCTGATGCGGGCCTTGATCCCATGACCCTGAGATCATGACTTGAGCAGAACGCAGAGGCTTTAACCACTGAGCCACCCAGGCGCCCTTGGTTTTCTTTTAAAACATTTCTTTCCTTTTATCCATATTTCTAATATATCCTATTTGACTTTGAAGGAGTTCTTCCTTGTTTTCCTCCAGATTGTGAAAGTGATAAAGAAGATACAGAAGCTAGATGCCCTTGGTCTTACTATAAAGGGAATGTGGATCCAAATAAGTTTTATTTTCCTGCTGGCTAGTACAACTGTTACTTAGCTGTACCACCGAGTGTCATGAGTGTTTATCAAGAAAATGCCCATTAGCAAGCACTTTGTGGGTTTAAATTTTTTTTAGTAGGTGATTCAGATACTTCCATTTTAAAAATTTGAAAAGTGAACAGTAGTTTTGTTGATATTATGTATGAAATCTAGAGAGAATTCTGGGGAGTCTTTGTCATATAAGTTATGGTTGAATTTATTCTCGATCGATAGTAATCTACAATCTGGTGGCGTCTGGGAACTTGAGTGAGCCTTTATCTTAATCCGTTTAGGAAGCTGTAGTAGAATACAGTACACTGTACGGCTTATGAACAAGAGATACTTATTTCTCATAGTTCTGGAGCCCTGGGTGCGCTGGGCGGTCGGGAGTCCGAGATCAAGGGGCTGACAGATTCTGGTGAGAGCTTACTTCCTGGTTCAGAGTCAGTAGTCTTCTTCAGGCCTCATATGACTGAAGGGGTGAGTGAGCTCTGTGGGGTTTTTTTTTATTTTAATTTTTTTTTCTATTTTTAAGTAGGTTCCACATGCAACAGGGAGCTTAAACTCACTACCCCAAGAATCATATGCTCTACAGACTGAGGCAGCCAGGATTCTGTTTGTTTTTTCTTTTTTCAAAGATTTTATTTATTTATTTGACAGAGAAAGAGAGAGAGCAAGACGGGGGCCGTAAGCAGGGGGAGTGGGAGAGGAAGAAGCAGGCTTCCCACCAAGCAGGGAGCCCGATGTGAGGCTCCATCCCAGGATTCTGGGATCGTGACTGAGCTGAAGCAGATGCTTAACCAGCTGAGCCACTCAAGTGCCCCCAAGGATTTCTTTATTTTAATTTTAATTTTAATTTTATTTTATTCTCTGTGTAGTTAACATATGGTGTTATATTAGTTTCAGCTTTGGGGATTCGCTTTCAAAATATAAATTTTGGGGAGGGACAGTCTATAGCAGTGTTATTTTATTTTATTTTAATTTTTTAAAATATTTTATCCATTTATTCAACACAGAAAGAGATCACAAGCAGGCAGAGAGGCAGGCGGAGAGAGAGGAGGAAGCAGGCTCCCTGCTGAGCAGAGAGCCTGATGTGGGCCTTGATCCCAGGACCCTGAGATCATGACCTGAGCCGGAGGCAGAGGCTTTAACCCACAGAGCCACCCAGGTGCCCAGTGTTATTTTTTAATAATTTTGTAATAATTAGGTATATGCTTGAAAAAGCAAATCATGTGCGTTTCTGTGAACATTTATTGATTCCATCAGCAAGCAGTGGATAGGTTTTAATTAGTTTTGACAATTTGGCAGGAAAAAATAAAAGGAAATCCCTTTGTCTTTCATAAATGATTAATTCACATACTCATTTTTGGAGTAATATTTTTTTTTTCTTAAAAAGTTGAAGCAAGGGGCGCCTGAGTGGCTCAGTCATTAAGCATCTGTTTTCGACTTAGGTCATGATCCCAGAGTCTCGCATCAGGCTCCCTGCCCCCTCTCTCACACACCCCCCCCCCCGCTTGTGTTCCCTCAAAAAAAGAAGTACATGAAATAGATCCCAAACCAACAAATTCTGCCCAGAAATATCCTCATTAAGTTAATGGTTGGTAACTATTATTCCAGACACACAACTAAAGATAAGCACACGAGGGTGGGGTGTGGATCGGCATCGTGCTCTAAATGCTTTAAACTGAAACTTGAGCAGAAGAAAAAGAAGTGGAGGTGAAAGTGAAGGTGGCTGGAGTCCGTCCTACTGTCTACACTGCATGTGTGCTCGGCTCCCGCTGTGACAAGGGTGTCAGCGCAGGGACATTTCCTCCCGCGGTCCTCTTGGCTCTTCTGTGTTGTTAGGCGCATTATTATTGTGACTAACAAATTTATGTCCTGTTCAGTAACCATGGTTATGTAGAGTTTTGCTCCATTCTCTGCTGGTATTTAATTTGTAGAAATCTTCAGTCTAATTTATTTTCCTCATTCCATTTCTATCTTAATGCCTGCCTGATAAACTTTCTCTATCCTTGAAAGTTTTCTTGGAAGTCTAATGATTTCACCACCATTCGAATCAGAATTTCTAGGACAGTATGTGTCCTTTAAATGTAGAAGTTAAGATTTTATATCAGGAAAATTTTCATCTATCAGACGTTTGAAAATCTTGCAGTCTCCTTTGGTATGTTCACTTTTCAGGAACGTCAGTTGCAACTGTATTGACTCTTCTTTGCATTCTGGACCTAACCTGTCCTCTATAATCATTTCTTTTTTTTTTTAAAGATCCATTTAAAAAAAAATTATTTCTTTATTTGACAGAGAGATCACAGGTAGGCAGAGAGGCAGGCAGAGAGAGAGGAGGAAGCAGGCTCCCTGCAGAGCGGAACCCGTATATGGGACTCGATCCCAGGACCCCGAGATCATGACCTGAGCTGAAGGCAGAGCCTTTAACCCTCTGAGCCAGCCAGGTGCCCCAGATTTATTTGTTTTAGAGAGAAAATAGAGAGAGCACACACGCGCACAAACACAAGAGAAGGAAGGGAGAGGGGGAGAGAGCACCTCAAGCAGACTCGGCTTTGAGCCCTGACTCTGAGGTGGGGCTCCATCCCAGGGACTATGAGATCATGACCTGAGCCGAGATCAAGAGTCAGATGCTTAACTGACGGAACCACTGAGGTGCCCCTCTATAATCATTTTCTTCCCAAAGATTTTATTTATTTATTTGAGAGAAACAGTGTGTGTGAGAGACAGAGAGAGCACAAGCCAGGGGCACAAGCCAGGGGAAGGGGCAGAGGGAGAGAGAGAAGCAGACACCCTGACGAGGGACTCCAATCCAGGGCCCTGGGATCATGACCTGAGCTGTAGGCAGACGCTTATCTGACTGAGCCATGCAGGTGTCCGTATAATTTTTTAAAAAGGATTTTATTCATTCATTCATTCGTTCATTTACTTATTTAAATATTAATTAATTAATTGATTAATTAATCAATTAATTAATTTGTTGGAGAGAGGGAGAGAGAACAAGTAGAGGGAGCGGCAGGCAGAGGGAGAAGCAGGCTCCCGGCTGAGCAAGGAGCCCAATGCAGGACTCGATCCCGGGACGCTGAGATCATGACAGAGCCATGCAGGCGTCCTCCCAGTAATCATTTTTACATCTGCTCTTTTTCATGTTACTTGCGTAGTTTCCTTTATGTCTACCATATTTCTTACTGTATGTGTATTTTTCACTTTTTAATTATACGTATAGAAAAGTGCAAAGCATGTAGTACTATGATATATCACCGTGTGAGCATGCAGTAAACAATACAATATTCCCAGTTCCTTAATGCCAACCTCGTGCTTCCCTGCAATCGCTTCTTCTTCCTTTCTCCTAAAAGATAACTACTCTCCTTGCTTGCTAACATCATAGATTAACTTTCCATGGTTTTGAACTATCTGTAAACGGAATCCTTACCATTTCCTTTCTTTGTGGCTTCTCTTGTTCAACATGATGGAGAGATCCCTTCGTGTTTTGGGGTGTACCTGTGGGGTTGTTTCCTTCGAGTTTTATTGATGTCTAGTATTCAGTTCTATGAATGTACCACAATATATATTCAAGACTGTGAGCCTTTCTCCACTTTGTTCTTCCAGAGTTTCTTGGCCCTTTGCTTTTCCATATGTATGTTAGAATCATCCTGGAGGTTTCCACAAAAGGCCTGCAGGATTTCCATTGGAATTTCATTGTATCTGTGAATCAGCTTGTGAAGAACTGATATCTTTATAGTTTTGAGTCCTCTGTTCTGTGAATATGGCCTACCCCTAAATTTAAAATAAAAGTTAAGAAATTGTCTTCGGGTAGAGGTCTTACAACATTTTTCAACAGATTTATTCTTAGATATTTGGTGTGTTTTGATGGTATTATAAATGGTATAATTTTTAAAATTTTTCATTTTCTGACTTTTATTTTGGGTTTTCTTGATAATTAGTCAGGCTGTCTGTGAATACTGACAATTTTCTTTCTTTTCAATCCTTCCCAAACCTTATATCTTTTAATTTTCTGTCTTTTTTTGTTCCCTCTTTTGTCTCTTGGCTGGGCTCTCTAACACATCCTTGGACAGAAGTGGTGCTAGTAGGTTTCTTTTTCCTGCTCACTATTAAGAATGATGTGCAGTATAGGATTTTTATAAAACGAATACCCTTAATCAGATGAAGAAAGTTCTCTTTATTTCTGGTTTTTAAGGAGCGTTGATTATTAGTTGATATAGATTTTTGACCAAATGTTTTTTCTGAATCTGTTGATCTCTTTTCTGTTAATATGGTGAATTATATTAATTGGTATTTACCAATGAAGCCAGCCACACACTGGAATAAACTCTACTTTCTCCTTTTCATATGTGTCTGCATTTGGATTTGATATGCTAATACTTTGTTTGGGGTTTTGCATATTCACTCAGTGGTCCATTGTGTTTTCAGCCAGAGTATTAGATTTCTTTTCTTCTTGATTTTTTTTCTTTTCTTTTCCTTTTTATTTTTTTTAAAGATTTTATTTATTTATTTGACAGAAACACAGCGAGAGAGGGAACACAAGCAAGGGGAGTGAGAGAGGGAGAAGCAGGCTTCCCGCGGGATCATGACCTGAGCCGAAGGCAGTCGCTCAACCAACTGAGCCTCCCAGGCGCCCCTTGATTTTTTTCTTTTAGAATAGCTTCCAAATATCAAATCATTATGTTGTATACCAGAAACTAATATAACATGTCAAATATATCTCATTTTAAAACAAACAAAAACCAGAAAACAAAGGTGACCTCCATCTGATTGATTTTTTTTCTTTTCATAGCATCCTGAAAAGCTATATCATCATCATTGACGGTCTAGTATTCTAGTCTAAGAGCTTACTATTGTTTATATTCTGTTTATTGCTTTATGTGTATGTTATTTCCTTTTCTTTTTGCTTCTGTAGAGAATATTGCTATAGATGTCATACTGCTTATTTCCTTAAAATAAATTCCCCAAGAAGAAATGATAGAGACTAGAGATATTCATATTTAAAATTATTTAAGGAAAAAAAATAATATTTAAGAACCAATATTTTTTGAAAGTCAAAAAGGATACAAATATAAAAATCAAATAAGTTAAATAAAAATCCAGAATCTTGAATTTGAATGAGAATATCACCATGAGCTCATAAGGTGCTTCCTCTTAAAACATGTATTTTCTAGTTTGGGCCACTGAAATGTTTAGCCAGAGTCATCAATCCGGTAGCAGTGAGCCAGTGCTGTCTCTAAGACAGTTTTCCAGTAATAGAGATCAGGGCTGCTTAGGGAAATGGCAGAGTCTAGTTCTGGGCCAGGAAGTATACAAGATGTGCCTGAAATGCCATGCTTTTTTTTTTTTTTTAAGATTTTATTTATTCACTTGACCGAGAGAGAGACAGTGAGAGGGAACACAAACGGGGAGTGGGAGAGGGAGAAGCAGGATTCCTGCTGAGCGGGGAGCCTGATGTGGGGCTCGATCCCAGAACCCTGGGATCGTGACCTAAGCCGAAGGCAGACACTTAACGACTGAGCCACCCAGGTGCCCTGAAATGTCATGTCTTATCAGAATGCAAGGAAGTTAGCGAAAACTTCTGGGGTTCTATGGAAAGAACTTATGATCCAGCTTGAATGGGCCAAAATGGGGTATTTGACCTGTAAAAACAGGAAAATATCTACAATAGATTGAAATACATTAGATATATTTGAAATCCATACGTTTTTACTAATATTAAAAGAAATAACTCATTAGTCAATCCTTGAGGATGCTGGGGTACCACCACATTATTAAAAAAAAAAAAAAAAAACTAGTAAATTTTGGAAGGAATCCAGCCTTTCTCTCTGAATGTACTCAGGTAAACAATTACTTGATGAGGGAAATTTCTTTATAGAAGCATTTCAACTAATAAATAAAGAGGGGATGACTGGCTTGGAAAATTACCATTTTTCATTTCCTAATGAAATGGGGATCTAGGCAATGATCATCAGCCACAGTTTGAAACCATCAGGAAAGAGCTGATGAGGCACTTTACAATGGATGGATCAACCTAACCCTTGGGACGCTGTTAATATCACTAAGAAGAGAGAACCATTCATTATAGGCTGACTGGTGTTGTGGACCTCCTATTGCCTTTTACCACATAGGAGGTATTCCTCCCCAAAATACGGAACCTGACTCTGATTGAGTCTCCAGATTCCACTTCCAGCTGACAGGAAGCCCAGGAGACAAAATGGAACAAGTGAGGGACCCACGAGTATGCAATCAGCAAAGTCTGACTGTGGGAGGGTCTGTAGGACAAATGGCCTAGTTTCTTCCACATGAAAATTGTGAAGGAAAAGAAGGGGAATGGGAATTTACAGATTCAGGGAGATTTCACAGACATGTCAGTCAGATGAGGTATGTGGACCTCATTTGGGCCCTGATCTCAACAAACTGTTAAAAAGAGCATTATGAGACAAGTGGGGGAAATTCTAACACCTACTAGATATTAGATGATACTAAGGAATGATTGGTTTTTTAAGATATGGTAATACATAAAATATGTAAGTTCTTTTCCTTTCAGGATATCTACTAAGCCATTTACGGATTAAATATAGGTCTGAGGTTTGTTTCAAAATAATCTAGTGAGGGGGAGAAGTGAGTGGGAGAGTAATTGAAGTCAGGTTAGCCAAGAGTTGATAATTGTCGAAGCCGAGTGATGCGTGAGGTTTATCTTACTAGTCTCTTGGGTTGATACGTATTTGAAATTTGTTATTATAAATGGGAAAGTTATTTTGATAAGACTTTCTAAATGGCTTTTCAGATGCTGGAAAAATTTACATTCCCGCCAACAATACATGAGAATGCCTATTTCCACGCACCCTTGCCACACTGAGCATTTGCATTCTTTTAAAACTTTGCCAATCTGATAGGCAAAATGGCATTTTGTTGTTTTAGTATTAAGGCATGGTTTTAATTACAACTTTCGCTGCCTCAAAGAGGCACCTCAAAGAGCCCTTCATCTTCTTTAATCTCCAGAAACAATCTGTTCGTTTCATGTTTTGTAGTCAGATAGCTCTATGAACCCTGGCATTACAAGGCAGTTTAACTGTTGGCTTCGGGCCTTGCCTTATTGCTATTTCCTTTCAACCAGCACAGTTTTTATTTCTGGCTACAATAAATACCCCCTAGATTGTCAGTTTATTCTGTGACCTGGAAAAATTCTAGGTAGAAAGTTGGAGTGAGGGTTCAACACCCATGATGGGTACTTCCGCCACCCCCCCACCCCCGCTCTTAGCCAAAAGTTTCCTGTTTTCAATTGTTTATAGTAGCAAATTTCACTTGAAGCCTTTTTCATATATGCATTCCCTTGCCCTTAAGAAAGGCACCGGCAGTCTCCAGACCTAGAAGCCCGGTCTCGCCTTTGTTTCTGAAAGTGAACATGTGTGACTCCCCACACACTGAGAAGGAAATATGCTACACTGATAATTGGTCTCAGTAGGAATCCAGAAGCATTCTGTTGTGTTTGCTGCCGTCCGGTGTAGTTTCATATTTCACTTCAGATAAGCTGTATCCTGAAATGCATTATGTAATTTCAGAAATAATTACCGAGAGTGATATTAAGTGGGCAGGAGAAAGTATACCGGAAGTTTAACAAATTCTTTTTCCCTTTACCGGGTTTTATTGTGCATGACAAAGTGCACAGGATTAAGGTTTTTGTTGCTTCTTCATTTCTCAGCTCACCTCCTCGCCTCCGGGCTGGGGCCTCAGGGCTGGGGCCTCAGGGCTGGCGTGGTCACCTTGTCGCTCCGGTATTCAGGGCGTGCGTGATGTTTACCTGCTCCCCAGCGCTCCTCCAACAGACTTAACTCCTCAGGGGCCATTGTGATGTAGAGGAAAAGGCAGGGCAGAGTCAGAATTTGAATTTCATCTCTGTCACTTAGGAGCTGTGTGGTCATGTTACCTGGCCTGGAAGGAATTTAAATACAGGCCTAGCTCTCCAGAAATGTCAGTCGGATTGGAATTATTAATTAAACAAGTGTGTGAGGCGTGCCCACTGGGTATTAAGGTCCCTTCTACCCGGAAATACAGGGCTTGTTACCTAGATGTGATCATCATTAATCCCTTTATTGCTTTGTAAGAGTAGCTCCCGTGATTCTGGTCCACACCCAGCCTCTGCCGCAGACTTTTAGGAGGGTTCCCGCACCAGGGGGTGGGGGGGTGGAGGAGGTTGTCGGTTTTCTCAGCAGAGGCGGGAAGCCCGCAGTAACCTTGTCTAACCGCCGTCTTTCTAGCGGCATCTGTTGGGGGAAAAAATACATCGCAGCCTCACTGGGGTGACTCTGGATTAACATATGAGGAGTTGAGGTGGTTATACATGCTTTCAGTTCCTTCGGTGTGGGTGTGTGATAACATTCATCACCAACGCCGGCCTGAAACTTTAGTGGCTTGGAATGAAGGGATGAGAACAGAACCGTGCTCTGAGACAGCGAGAATCGCTTGGCGGCAGCATCAGGTGGGGGTGCCGGGGAGGACGGGGGTAGCGATGGCACCCATCGTTTCATTGCCAGAAGTCTCTTGCTCTTTTCCTTGTTGAGTCTCACTTCTCTCCGTATGTTACTCTGTTTTTATTGATGCTGAAGCAGCTCCCAGAATTTTGTCTTATACAAAGCCTCTCAAGGGCCCTGAGCCAGAGACGGGGGGTCGCACAGGAGTCTGGCTCCTGGGTTAAGTGGGTGCCTGTTTAAACACGTAAATGCTGTTTTGAGGTAACGGCTTCCAGGCGCTGGAGCGGCTCCCATGCCAGGCAGTGGTCTCAGCTGCTGGGCACGTCAGGGTCTGGAAATACACACACAATACTCTTTCTTCATGGAGTTCAAGAAGTTCTCAGAAGCACAACCGAGGAAGGTTTTTCCGTGAATCCCGCGGAGTTCTTTTACACACCTAAAGGGACTGACGTCACTTCCTAAAGGGCCAAATGTATTTCTAGAATGAATCTTCACCGAGTCCCCCTGCCATGTGCTCAGTGGTGTGGTAAGCTTGTGGAGGACATATGTGATCCCTAAGTCCTTCAAGAACTTCCGATAATAGGAATCGATTCTTACTGATATGAAGCACTCACTATACGCCAGACCCTCACAAACATCCTGTCCCACTTAATCCTCAGAGCAACTGATACTGTATTACTGTGTCCATTTTACAGTTAAAGAAACTGAGGGTCAGGGCTTCAGAAACTGAGGTCCCTCCCCCCCAGGTGGAGCCAGGATTTTGATCCAAGTTTGTGTGGCTCCAAAGCCCATGTTCTGCTTCCCTCGGGTGCAGTGCGGAGGCAGGAAGGGCCCACAGGAAAATGCCTGCTGCCTGAAATCTCGATGGGGTCTGGCGACGGAGGCAGAGTTAGGGGGGCAGCTCGTACCTGGTACGCCAGAACCAAGAGTCTGAAAATCTTGGCAGATTGGAAGAACAAAAAAGTGATAAAATGAAATATACTGGTGATAATTGCAAACTTCTCCCTTGCCCCACATTGAAATAAAAAATGAGCTATTTAAGTCACGAGGAGGAGTAAAATGGTTTAATAGCACAATGTGAGAGGAAAAAGAACTCAGGGATTTTAGTTATTTGCCCGTTCAAACTGGGTCAGCGATAGAACAATGGCTGTCCTACATGCTCATGTCACCTGAAGCCATACGCATTAGGAAATGTGGAATCCATTAAGGAATGAAGGGAGACAGCAGGATGATGAGGGACCTGGAACGTGGACATGTGAACACGATTGAATGAATTAGGGGTTTTGGTCTTGAAATATTTGAAGACCTTCATGTCTCCCGAAGGGGGAAGGTGTAGGTCTCGCCCCCGCGTGAAGATGCACACGGGGAGACTTTGGCCCCACAGAACCATCACTGAACGGTCCCAAACGATTCGGGCTGTCGGGTGAGGGGATGAATTGTTGGAGCAGAGCCGAATGATGTTGTGGGCGGGTTCCAGACTCCAGACGCTGCAGGGGCCAGAGCAGAGGAGAGTCACGAAGGCCTGGTGTGGTCAGGGACGGTTCATGGACAAAGTGGACCGCCACCGGGCTGGGAAGATTGGTGAGGAAAGAACGTTCTAGGTAAGGACAACAACACAGGGGAAGGTAAAGAAAAATGGACTAGGCATTTTAAAAAACTTGCTTTATTCATTGAACAGGAAAGGGACATGGCGTGAGTATGATTTATGATGCTAACTGGATGGAGAAAAAAGACTGGATAAAGACATCTGGCATCCCATAGAACCCCATGACACTTATTCGGGTAGGAAACTTTTTAAGGTGCCATTTATTTTTTTGGTAGTGTATTTGGTAAGTTAGTAGTAACCCCAATACATACCCCACACCTCTTGTTTCCAAAAGACTAACTTTGGCCTGAAACAAAGAAGCATCTCTTTCACCTGTTTGAAAACTTAAGCCTCAGGGCACTTGGGTGGCTCAGTGGGTTGGGTTAAAGCCTCTGCCTTCAGCTCAGGTCATGATCTTGGTCCTGGGATTGAGGCCGCATTGGGCTCTCTGCTCAGCGGGGAGCCTGCTTCCTCCTGTCTCTCTGCCTGCCTCTCTGCCTCCTTGTGATCTCTCTCTCTCTCTGTCAAATAAAGAAATAAAATCTTTCAAAAAACAAAAAACAAACAAACAAAAACCTTAAGCCTCAGGGCGCCTGGGTGACTCAGTCGTTGGGCGTCTGCCTTCGGCTCAGGTCATGATCTTGGAGTCCCAGAACGAGCCCAGGATCTGGCTGCCTGCTTCCCTCTCTCTCACTCCCCCTGCTTGTGTTTCCTCTCTGGCTGTGTTTCTTTTTGTCAAATAAATAAATAAAATCTTTAGAAAACAAAACAAAATACTTCAACCTCTCTGAAGGAGTCTGTTAACCATTGCATTTTACCAGCTGGGTGTTGTACCACGTGTTTACTTTTAGAAGAGAAGTGGTGGAAGGTAGGTCAGATCTTTTAGAAGAGAAGTGGTGGAAGGTAGGTCAGATCATTACATACACTGTGTTGTGGTCACCCTGAGAAGGCAGGAGGGACCCCTCGACACGAAATTGGGTTCAAATATTGGGACACAATACCACACATTCACTGAGAGGGTATGGAAAGGTTTATTATGCATTAGAAGTCTCTGGGGAGACAGGGCACGCGGGAAAGGAGGGAGCACCCCAGGCTTTCTTCTCAGCTTACCCAGAGGTGGGGCAGAAGCAGCAAAAATGAAGGCAGATCCATTACAGCCTAGAGATGGAAATAATTTCTTTTTTAGGGTCTTTAAGGGAGCTGACATGAAGACTGTCTTCCAGCCTTGTATTGTGTGTGTGTGTGTGTGTGTGTGTGTGTGTGTGTGTGTGTGTGTGTGTGTGCCAGCTAACTAAAAGCAAAGATGTGCTAACTTTATGGTTAAACTTCGTCCAGGCCTCATTACCTGTGCATAACCAGGTATTACCTTCAATTGACGGTGTGGATGGTTCAGACCCTTTGGCGACTCTGCAGAACCCAATGGGCAGACTGGAGGCCAAAGAGGAAGAGGATGAGGATGAGGATGAAGATACTGAGGAAGATGAGGAGGAAGATGGTGAAGACACAGACCTGGATGACTGGGAACCAGATCCCCCGAGGCCCTTCGACCCGCATGACTTATGTAAGTACGAGCTGCTCCCTGGTGTGTGTGTGTGTGTGTGTGTGTGTGTGTGTGTGTGTGTGTGTGCATGAGAACACGGTTAGCATTGGCTGGGGGCTTCCTGTGTGCAGCCTGGTGCTCTGTGCTCTGCGGGAACCGCCTCGCTCGGTCCTCACAACAGCCTAGGAGGGAGGCACCAGTGCTTTCGGGAGGGTTCTGCTTTGACTGATAATGAACTGAGGGTCCCAAGAGGCTGAGCCTCCTGCTCGGTGTCACACGGGGGTGAATGGTGGCTCAGGTGCGGAGCCTGTCTCGGTTAAGCCAGTGTGATAAGTTTGTCTGGTCCTCAAATATTCCTGGAATGTTCTCGAATATTCCTGGAATGCTCTGCCATTTCAGCTTTAAAAAGTTGGTTCTGCTGCCTCCCTTCTCTCTTCACAGTAACCTTTAAACAGGCCTATTAGGTTCCTCACACCCGTGCTTTATATTTTCTAAATTGTTCAATGCTTTCCGCAGTCTTACAGTGGGGTTGGTAGTGTTCTGTCGTTGTGTGAGTCAGGGTTGGAGGGCAGGTGGTCCGGCTCGTGTGCGCCCCTGGTCAGCGACAGCACTTCTGCCTCCCTGTGCCGCCTGCTTGGGAAGAGGGGGGAAGCGTTCCTGCTTCCACCCACCAAATTATTGCCTTTTTCCATCGATTTTCATGCTTATATGGCAAAGTTCTTATCTCACTTACTTGAGTTACTGACACTGTTGAGAGCTTCGCGGTCTCACCGTATTTCCCGGGACCTTCTGTGTGGTGATGGTGAGGCCTGTTTGCATGGGACCAGTGCTCACCTCCATATCTAATGGAGAACTTCTTGTTTTATTTTTTCCTCGAATTCATGAGTTTTCAAGGCAACTCCTCAGTCAAATACGCATACAGTGACTTATCTTACAAAGAGCAATACAAAGTAGCTCTCCATTATTGGAGAACTGTAGAAGTTAGAGGTACCGGTTCCCTAAGCCAGGCCATCACCCAGCTGGGGTTGGGTAAAATACAGTTGGCAGATTGTGTTAAAGGTCATGAGGATGATGCCTCTGGGGTGCTGGCACTTCTCTCTGTTTTGTGGCTGTTTCCATCTAGTTCTGGTAGTTAGTTTACAGATGGGTGCCCCTAGAAAAGAGGGAGTGAGTGTGGATGCTTAGTACAAAGTGATCGCTCTGAGAAGGAGCTGAAAATGGGCCCTGTCTGGGCGAGGCTAAGTGTTTCACTCAAGACCATGACGGATAGAATGCTGAATTCATTCATTTCAGCATTATCTTCACAAAATATGCAGTGAGGTCTCGAACACTTCAGATCCTTTTCTGTTTGAGTCAGATATGGTTAGACAATGAGGTTTCTATGACTCCCTGTGAAGAAATTGATTAAATGGTATTGTCAGGATTTTTTAAAAAGCTTTACTGAGATATAGTTTACATACTCTAAAATTCAGCTGTTTGTCTTATCAGATTTTGCGGCATTTATCCTAAGAAGCTCTTCTTTTTTCTTTTCAGACCTGTTAGAATGGATTTGTAAATTTACTGGGCTACTGTTTGACTTAATCTTCCGTGAAGAAATAAGTCACTGCCTGTGTATTATCTTCGGCAGGCACAAGCAATTTCTGCCTGATTTTAGAGGAACAGGACAGGATTTTTTTTTAAATGAATATTTTATTTATTCATTTGACCGAGAGAGAGAGTACAAGCAGGGGGAGCAGCAAGCAGAGGGAGAGGGAGAAGCAGGGTCCCTACTGAGCAAGAAGCCTGCTGTGGGGCTTCATCCCTGGACCCTGGGATCACAACCTGAGCTGAAGGCACAGGACAGGATTTTATTGGTCTATGAAAGCTAGCATGTTACAACCAAATGAGTAGTAGGAGTTAATTGAATTTTGGAATTTGGGCATTTTTTAGATTAGAACTTTGTACCTGAGATCAAGTGATGTTGAGGAATTTGACTTTAGGATTTTCTTTCCTTTGCAGGGTGTGAGGAGTGTAATAATGCACATTCTTCAGTGTGCCCAAAGCATGGCCCCTTGCATCCCATCCCCAACCGGCCTGTGCTCACCAGAGCCAGAGCGAGCCTCCCCCTGGTCCTCTACATCGACAGGTTCCTCGGAGGGGTGTTCTCCAAAAGGCGCATTCCCAAGCGCACCCAGTTTGGCCCTGTGGAGGGACCCCTCGTTAGGGAGTCTGAACTGAAAGACTGTTATATTCATCTAAAGGTAATTTATGCTTTATCATAGTTCACTCTTGTTCGTAATAACTTTTAAAGGGGCATGTGTTTTCCTGCTTTCCTGTTTGCTAGTATTTTTCTTTCTCTGCTCTGTTTTATATGTTTATTTATTTATTTCTGTTTAATTTGTTTTGAATGGAAACAAAGGCTCCCCTAAGGCAGCTAGGAGGAATTCTGCGAGGTGGTGGTCTCAGGGGCCATATTACTCCGCTAGAGCTGCTGTAACAAATACCACAGACAGGGGGAGCTTCAAGAACAGAAATTTCTGTTGGGATGTTCCATGGGATGGAAGGCCAACGTGCAGGTGCTAGCAGGGCTGGTTTCCCCTAAGGCCTCTGTCCCTGGCTCACAGACGGTCTCCTCTGTGTCCTCGTGCCTTTACTCTGTGTGTGCACGGGTCCCTCCCTGTGTCTCTCCCTGTGTCCTGATCTCCTTTTCTTGTAAGGACACCACTCAGACTGGGTTAGGATCCACACAGATGACTTAGTCACCTCTTTCAACTTAGTTAACCCTTTAAAAGCCTTATCTCCAAATACGGTTACATACCGAGGTGTTAGGACTTTTAACATACCAATATGGTGAGGGCACAATTCAGTCCGTAATAGGGGCTTTGACAACTTTTTATTTTCTTCTTCAAATTAATTTGACTGGAGATGCATGCAATCTGCTAAGTACCAAAAAAATTTTCAGGAAACCCCTTGTTAATTTTTGAAATAGTTCTATCTTATTGGATCTTTTGTTTAAGAATAGTTCTCTGTATGTTAAAGTATATTTATACTGATCTCTCTTCTTTACATTTGATGCTTTTGCTTCTATCCAACCCCTATGCTATATGCTTTTTAGAGAGCTACCCTGAAGAACCAAGAAAGGGCAGTGGGAAGGGAGAATATTTGGGGTGTGTGTTTTGAGAAGTCATTTGCTGTCATGGGGAGGTTTTCTTTAGTGAATGCTGAAGGTCTTCAAGAAGGAGTATTACTTTGTAAAGAGAAATACTTATCACTAGGCTACTCATTATTAATGAATGCAGTTGAATCTCTGAAGTAGGCAACTTGTAAGGAACTAAAGAGTATTTTGCTTGCATTTCCTGGCTTATTTATAGTATTTTTTGATGTATTAGTTAATGAATCATCAGCTGAATCTATACGATGAGATTGTTAACTTGAACATTTTGCCAGGTGATTCTGCTCCAAGTGAGTCTTCAAAAAGTGGCCTTTTCCTTTTACACGTGGCAAGACACAATTCCTGGATCTTTCTAGATGCAAAAGGAAGAATCAGCATATATGGTTAATTTCAGTTGTGGCATTTCATATATTATTACATTAATGTATATCATATAAAAGTCATGTTTGTTTTTATTTTGTTTTTTTGGCGTGGCTTTTTACTTTCTCTTTGGTTGCAGGTTTCTCTCGATAAAGGGGACAGAAAAGACCGAGATTTGCATGAAGACCTATGGTTCGAGTTATCTGATGAGACCCTTTGTAACTGGATGATGTTTGTTCGCCCAGCCCAGAATCACCTGGAGCAGAACCTGGTGGCTTACCAATACGGCCACCACGTGTATTACACCACGATAAAGAATGTGGAGCCCAAACAAGAACTGAAGGTACGGTGCTGGGCCAGCGGCACCTTCGTTAGGAACACTGACTGTTCAGTGCTTTCCTTATTTTTTTTTCTTTGAAAGAGGATTCTTACAAAAATGGTCCTTTCCCGATAATTCACTTACTTGTTGAGTACCTGCTGTGTACGGCACATTTACAATAATCCCATAAAAAGGCAATGAAAAGTACACGACTTTTGGGTGGGTCAAAAGCCTACACTAAGGCATTCGGCCCCGGGGTAAAGAAGTAGTTGTATTTGGGCAGCAGACTAGTGTTTATGATGAAGTGATTAAAGTTGGGCTCGCCTAACATGATTAATACACTTTGAAGAAGAATTAGCTGGAAACAGGAGATCCTATAACAGGGAATTTAGATGCATCAGCTAGATTTCTTTACCTCACTGCTTCATTTTACCCTAAGAACTCGATGCACTGATGTCTGATTTTAGGAATATATTCTTTGGGGATAACTCTGTAGGAATTTGTCTAAATATTCACTATTGATGACATAATGAAAATCCTGTTGTGATTCTAAGAGAAAATTCCTGATGTAGATGAAGAAGAGGTGAGAAGTGATTTTATCGGTACATGAACACTGAATTGCACAATGCTGTGAAGTGATGAAAGTGACAAATAGATGTCTCTTTGGGGGAGAAAAAAGACCCAGACTTTGTTCAAAAACTATAGAACACAAAACCTGTGTCTTTGTAAGAGGAGAATCATATCTCACACCATCTATCCCACTAAATTATTTTATTTTATTTTTTAAGATTTTATTTAATTATTTGGCAGAGAGAAACAAAGCCAGAGAGGGAACACAAGCAGGGGGATGAGAGAGGGAGAAGCAGGCTTCCTGCCGAGCAGGGAGCCCGATGTGGGGCTTGATCCCGGGTCTCCAGGATCATGACCTGAGCCGAAGGCAGTCGCTTAACCAACTGAGCCACACAGGCGCCTCATGTCCCAATGAATTCTTGATACCGAACTGAATACTTCTTGACTGTGGAGAGGAGATTATTTTTTCTCTTAAAGTCATAGAACTGTAGAGGTAAAGACAGAAACAATTAAAGAAGAATGTAATAGTTCATTGTCATGAACAGCCAAAACACTAGATGAAAAGGAAGCAAGAGTGGGAGAAATCTTTGTAATACATGTTGAAAAGTTTAAAAATATGGGGCACCTGGGTGACTCAGTCGTTAAGCGTCTGCCTTCGGCTCATATCCTGATCCCGGAGTCCTGGGATCGAGTCCCACCTCAGGCTCCCTGCTTGGTGGGAAGCCTGCTTCTCCCTCTCTCACTCCCCCTGCTTGTGTTCCCTCTCTCGCTATGTTTCTCTCTGTCAAATAAATAAAATATTTAAAAACCAAACCAAACAAAACAAATGTTTAAAAATAAAAACTGAGGTGTGCCTAGGTGACTCAGTTAGTTGAGCCTCCAACTCTTGATTTCAGCTTGGGTTGTGATCTCTGGGTGCTGAGATTGAGCCCCCTGTCAGGCTCTGCACTCAGCATGGAGTCTGCTTGTCTCACTCCCTCTGCTCTCAGCCCTGCTTGCTCTCTCTCTCTCTCTCTCTCTCTGCCTCGCTCTCTCAAATAAATAAATAAAAATCTTTGAATAAAGAAAGAATACAAACTGAAAAGGTTGTGTTGGGTATCTGACTTTGGCTCAGGTTGTGATCTAGGGGGTCGTGGAATCGAGTCTCATGTCTGGCTTTGTGCTCAGTGGGGAGTCTGCTTGAAATTCTCTCTCTCCCTCTCCCTCTGCCCCTGCCGCCCTCAAATAAGTAGATAAATCTTTAAAAAGAAAAAAAGAATGAAAACTGAGAAAAGACACATCTAACCTCTCTGGTACCCACATGGACACATGAATACTGGAAATAGACTTTATTTGGAGGTGAAATCCCTTGTAAAGAAAGGTTAAAATTTTTTTAATGTTAATTTTAAAACCCTTAAAACAACTGAGTTACTATTTTTTTTGTTAATTTAAATTAGCAAAAATAAATGGATACAGTACAGTGAATGTGAGGGTTTAAAAAAAATAGGGATATTTATCACAGAATTGCAGTATTTTATAGAATATTTCTGGCAGTGTATAGTTAAACTGTTCTTGGTTGAATAAACCTAATCCTTGAAAATTAGTCTGAGGAAATAATTATAAACAAAGACAGAACTAGATACATTCTAATTTTGTAATGCTGTGTTTCACTGATCCAAACACCAGTGGCTTTAAGATGAACCATTATTTTATACACCATTAAGAAAAAATATGATGCTGTTTAAGCTAGGTTATAGTGCTTATTTTTATCACCAAAAAGAATAATTTTCTATTTACTGCAGGAGCTATGTTAGACTTATTCAGAGATAATTTTGAAATCCTGTCACATTTCTGCGTACTTAAAAAGGCACATATAAGCACAATAAATTGATTAACAAATAAACTGCCTTGTGTACAGTCTCACTTTTTAAAAAAACTGAATCACTGTTTTGCTTTGTCATGGATGTTTGTGTTTTGTGTATCTGCTTTCTATGCCATTAAGGCATAGAAATATGCTGTATTATTGTTATTTTTAAAGATTTTATTTATTTATTTGAAAGGGAGAGAGAGAATGAGAGAGAGAGCCAGCATGAGAGGTCAGAGGTCAGAGGGAGAATCAGACTCCCCACTGAGCACAGAGCCCGATGTGGGACTCGATCCCATGACTCCAGGATCAGGACCTGAGCCGAAGGCAGTTATTTAACCAACTGAGCTACCGAGGCGCCTGATGCTGTATTATTTTTAAAATAAGTAAATCTCTCTTGCCTCTGGGATATTTTTCCAAATGACTGATGGTGTTTCTTTCTTTCTTTCTTTCTTTCTTTTTTTGATGGCGTTTCTGTACATGTTTTGACCCCGTGTTTTCCTACTGACTGAACCCATATGTGTCTTTTTCCTCAATTAAACACATGCCTTTGGAAGTAAAGTGACTACTGATTAAGTCACTAGGAAGTTCCCTGACAATTTGATGTCTGATGGACTAACAGAGGGCCTGCGAGGTGATCACGCCAGCCGTGTATTACTTGGACATTTGTTTTATTTATCCGGAGGGAGATGGCTTTTTTTGGGAGGGGGCTTCTTTTGCACTGCTTGTTGAGTATTAAGGCGTCATGGAGCGCCAGAGGGGCGCCCCGCTGAGTGAGATACAGCGCCCAGAGCTGGGACAGGCTCGCGCAACAGCAATGAGCACCGAGTGAAAGAAAGCCACATCACAGCGGTGACTGCAGAATGCCATGGAGGTGGATTTTGAGATGTTAAAATATGAAAAATGTACATTTTGCGTTTGATGGACTAGGGTAGGATTCATAACTGCAAGGTGATAACCTCTCTCAAAATCCAACTATAGGTCATGGTCAAGTAGATTATAGAACATAGACTGGTGTACTCCCACTGTGTTTCATACACTGGGAGGAGATAGGCTGGCGTCTGCGTTCAGGGAGCTTGTGTTCTAGAGGGGAAGTGCGCAGAGGGCTGTGAGTAAGCAGATCCAGTTGATGCTTGGATAGAACAGCGACTGGGGACACCGACCCTTTGGGCAGTTGAAACTCTACATGTAACTTTTGACTCTTCAAAATGTAACTGTTAATAGCCTACCATTAATTGGAAGCCTTACCAATGACATAAACAGTTGATTAACACACGTTTTGTATGTTGTATGCATTATATACTGTATTCTTTTTTTTTTAAAGATTTTATTATTATTTATTTATTTGACAGAGAGAGAGATCACAAGTAGGCAGAGAGACAGGCAGAGAGAGAGGAGGAAGCAGGCTTCCCGCTGAGCAGAGAGCCCGATGTGGGCCTCGATCCCAGGACTCTGAGATCATGACCTGAGCCAAAGGCAGAGGCTTTAACCCACTGAGCCACCCAGGCGCCCTATATACTATATTCTTACAATAAAGTAAACCAGAATAAACAACATGCTATTAAAACAATCCTAAGGAAGAGAAAGTGCATTTAATGGTACTGTCCTAAAAAAAACCTGCGTATAAGTGGACCCATGCAGTTCAAACCCCTGTTGTTCAAAGGTCAGCTGTAATATCAAATAGTGATTAGGTGCTCTGAAGGAAACAAATGGTGTAAAAAGAGCAGGTAGCAGGGAAGGGACCAGTTTACAAATGCTGGAGAGGGAAGGCCTTGCCGAGGAGCCGATAGTGAGGCTGCGGACTATGGACCAGGAAGGGAGGGACCAGCACTATAGAAGCATAAGGGGAGGTGAAGGGGAGGAACCCAACACTCTTGATGTTGATGGTGGAACAGCAAGGCCGGAGTTTGGGGTGGGAAAGCCCTTGGCCTGTTCGAGGAACTGCAAGCAGGCCCTCTCAATGCAAGGTGGTAAGGGAGAGGGATAAGAGCTGGAAGAGATCACCGAGCCCCTTGGAGCCCATCATCAAGCCTTGTAGGTTTTTATGAACGAGAAGCCGTTTAAGCATGGGAATGATGAAATCCGATCACGTTTTAAGAAGCCCTCTCTGCTCCTGTGTGAAGAATGGATTGGAGGGAGCAAGAGTGGAAAGGGGGACTCTCTCTAGAAGACCAAGAAGGCAAGAGCTCTTCTTGGCATGGATCTCCGTGGGAGAAGCAGAGATGAAGAACGTCTGAGCAGTTCACACCTCTTGCTGAAGGATGCCAGAAGAACACTGAGAAATCCGAGATAGTTTTTAGGTGTCAAGTTTGAGCAGCTGGCTGAGAGGCAGGGTATTTACTGAGATGAGGAATATGGGCAGGGCTGGGGGTGCCATTGGGAAGCAGTTAGAATTCAATTCTGGGCACGTCAAGTCTGAACTGTTTGTGAAACACGCAAAATACCAGGTAGGCGGTAGAATGTATGTAGCGGGAACAGAAAGGAAGAGTCTGGGATGGAGATACTAATTTAGAATTGGTTGGAAATGGATGTGATCACTTTAGGGAAAAATAAAGCGGCCTTGGACTTGGATTGAGGTTTGAGGAAACTTAGAAAGACGAGGCAGACGAGGAGACTGAGCAGAAGTAGCCTGTGGGGCAGGAGGGAGGAAGAGACTCAGGAGCGCCTGGTTGCACTTGAAGTCATCCTGGGGATCCCAGCAAGAGCTGTCTGCTGGAAGCCATGATGATCCCAGCTGTGTAGACACCGTGTTTACGTACAGATAAAGCAACCGGAAGAGGCTGTGTTTATTTTGATGGCGAGACTATTAATGTTATCTCTTGTGAAGTTGTTCTAATAACAAAAACAATTTTTTAAAAAAAGAAAACACACAGTGAGTCTGTCTTGGCAAGTGCACTTCCTGACCGACCAGCTGGTGTTAACGAGATCGGCTCACAGTGCGACTTTTTTTTGTTATTTTTCGTGTGTTGTGGGAAAGCCTGATTTGTGTTGTGTAAGCAGGGAAAGGAATGTAAGCATGCAAAGAACACGTGGTGTCGTCCTTTAGTTCTTCATGATGTACTTGGTTCTTGCAGGTGTGGTACGCTGCGTCCTATGCTGAGTTCGTGAACCAGAAAATTCATGACATTTCTGAGGAAGAAAGGAAAGGTGGTTGGACTTTTTTCTATTTTCTATATGGATTCTAAATTCTATATATCACATCAGTATGCTACCTCCAGTTTTCCTATGTCGGTATATTCCAAAGATATTCCAGTAGGTTTTTTTTTTTTTCAACCAGACATCCTTGTCTAATTCTTGGATCAAATGACAGTGACATATTTACATTTCTTTCACGGGTGTTTGGAAAGTAGTATTTAATATAATGAGAACCTCCAAATACTAAATTAGAACCTAGACCTAAGGATGATCTATATCTAGATTTAATCATCTCTGAGGACATTCGTAAGGCAGGCGTTGACTTTGTTTTTAATGTAAATGTCACTCAAATATAATTTACGTACAGAAAAGTGCACAAATCATAAGTATATGGTCCGATGAATTTTCACAAAGTGAACGCACTTGTGTAACCTGTACCCACATCAAGAAACAGTGTGGGCAGTTCTCTTGGAAGTCTTCTTCACTCAGGTGTAACTAACATCCTGACTTCTAATACCATGGCTATGATATGCTCATTACCAGACTTCATATAACTAGAATTATGTATGTTCTGGGAATCTTTTGCTCGACACGTTTGTGGGATTTATCCATGTTGTTGTATATTATTGTAAAACGTTCATCCTCATTACTTGTTTGATAGTCTAGAGTATGGATAGGCCGTAACTACGGCATCTGTTCTGCTGTGGACGAACATCTGGGCGGTGCGGTGCAGTTCCGACGCTTACCTGGGTTAGGTCACACTGTGCACGTTGAGGGCCGGGTCTTTCACAAGCCTCTTCACTTCAGAGACGAGCCGCAAGCTCTGGTGTCCCCGCGCCACCTCCAGTTCTGACCACTAACTACAGCCTAGGGAGCTAGCACCTCCTGAGGCTTGGTAATTTTCTAGAACGACTCCCAGAACTCAGAGAAGTACTATACTTATGATTACAGTTTTATTATAAAGGGTACATATCAGGACCAGCCCAGTGAAGAGGTACTTAGGGCAAGGTTTATGTGGTCCCAGATACGAAGCTTCCACGTCCCATGTCACCTCCATGGCACATCGATGTATAGTTACCACCTGGGAGGCTCACCTGAGCTTCAGGGTCCTGGGCTTCTGTTGAGGCACCATGACACTGGTGTGGTGGGTAGAATCATTGGCGGCATGATTGAACTCACTCTCCAGCTCTTGCTCCCTGGCTGATCCCACCCGGCTCAAGGCTCCAGCCCCGTGCTCAGGCAGCCCTCTTAGGTTGGGAGAAACTGGCGGATGGTCAGAGACCACCATGAATAACAATGGCGCTCCAGTCGTGTGGGATGTTCCAAACACTACGAAGTTGTCTGCCAGGAACCAGGGACAAGAGCCAGCTGAATTCTTTATTGTACAACAGGGTTTTTCTAGTTTGGGACTATTTTGAAGAGTGAACGTTCTTATGTATGTCTTTCCTATAGTGGACATATATGTGCGTATTTCTGTCGGCGCACGTCCAGGAGTGGTATTGCTGGGAGCGGGCATGCTGATAGTCAGCTTTACTGGCCACTGTAACATGATGAGCATCACTAAGTGATCTGAACACGGTCCTCCGTAGCACTTTCTGTCTTTCTGATGTGGTGAGGCAGCATGCGCGTGTCTGTTGGGGAGGTGGGAAATGGTAGTATGACAGAGTTTGGTTCTTTGATGTCTTACACGAATATAGAAGAAAATAAGATCCTAGGAATTACTCTTGTCAAAATGTAGCCTTTGATTTTTCTAACAAAACAGTAATGCCGATAGCAGGCCCTGTGTTTATGAGCACCGGGCTACGTGAGATGAGAATGGTGGGGATACTGGGCATTGGAGTTTTATTGCTGTCTGTTGATCACCAGCCATCATGATTTTTCTCCTGTGACTGCAGTTCTCCGCGAGCAAGAAAAGAATTGGCCGTGCTATGAGTGTAACCGCCGGTTTATAAGCTCAGAGCAGTTGCAGCAACATCTCAATTCCCATGATGAAAAACTGGATGTGTTTAGCAGGTATCAGAACGTTTCGCAAACGTAGTTGTTAAAGGTCCAGATTCATTTCCATATTGTTGGTCAACTGACAAGTGTTGCTGTGTGATTTTGTGTGTAAACAGGTAATCAGGTGGACTGCAGATGGAAAGTTCTTATCTGTCATTTCCCTTTGCCTGCCCCCATCCTCATCTACCGTTGATGTGTTTTCTAGCATAATCAGAGTACCCGGCAATAGGAGGTCCTTCCCCCTTAGTTAAGCCTCCTCTAAAAGATTCTGGGTTGGGAATTCTTGAAATAGCACACACTCTGCGTCTCTGATTTGCAAACTTTTTTCAGAAATAGGATTCCTTCATCACACTAAATCATACCTTTCATTCCATTGTACAAAAAAGATAGATAAGAGAGAATCCCATAAGTTGGGGTAGGCAGGGCCCAGATCAGGTAGGCCTTATGGGTAATGGTAAGAAATTTGGATTTTATTCTAAGTATAAGTCTTTAAAGGGTTCTGACCAGGGAGTATCTGTGATGTCAAAATTTATATATGTCACGCTGGATGAAAATTAAAATGTCACTTTTGCTTTCTTTGGATCAAGAAAGAAGACAGGGTGTCCAGTTGGAAGCTATTTTAACAGTTCAGGTGAAGAATGAGAGTACTTTGGATGGAGTGGCACCAGTGGGACAGATGTAGGGTGGCCATCTTTTACAGGACTCGAAAAGAGAGGAGATGGTATGATACACCGTTTAGGAAAGTGGGAAAATCCATGTTCTAAGGAAGGACAGTATGACTGCCTGCGCTCATACTGTTAAGAGCTCACTTGAGGTTCATGGTCATGACGTTAAAGTGAGACCCTTAGCACGGCTCTTTGCCATTGTGTAGCTCCATCTGCTGCAGGGGTGCCCGTGCTGAGCAGCCAGGGGATGTGATGGCCCAGAGAGGCGGCCTCGCCAGCACAGCAGGGGGGACGGAGCAGCGGTGGGGGTGGCAGTCGAGAGCATGCCTGAGGGGCGGTTGCAGGGAATGACTTTGGAGTTCATGTGTGCAAGGAGGGAGAGAAAACATCAAGAGGATGTAGGGCTGCAAACAGGTGACAGAAGGACTAGATTGGAGGTGGTGTGAGATGCAAAGATTGTTGAGTCCGGGTATGTGAGGGAGTGAGCTGGAAAGTGAGAGGTAGCATTCGAGTGGGCGATGCACGGAATTGGGGTAAGGGGGGCTCTGTACTAATCAAGGGTGACAAGGTCTAGGATATGAAGATGGGAGCCACAGGAGTAATGTCTGAGCTGGGTGGAGGGCACAGTGAGAGTTAAATCACTCCCTGTCAGGCGTCTCTAGAACGCCATTCGTAGCTCTGTTACTGCACTTTTTATATTGTGATTTTCTGCTTTGTGTGCCTGCCGCCTCTATTAGAACTTCTGAGGGCAAAAACTGTCACGTATAACTTGTCTTTCTTGCCTAGCATGGGGCGTGACACGTGGTATATAAAGATATTTGTTGGCTGGCTATTAAATAGAAGTTCGAGACAATTAGGAAAATTTGAACTTTGACTAGATTTTAATAATACTGAGTATCAGATTTTTAAGATGTGATAATGGTATTGTGGTACATACGTGTGTGTGGAATACATAGAAAAGAGTCCTTATATTGTAGAGACATATTTGTGGAAATATTTACAGCTGAAATGATGTCTGGGACTTAGTTCAAAATAATCTAATGGGTATGTGTGGGGGGGAGATAGCTGGGGAGGGAGTATGGTAGAATAACATTAGCCATGAGTAGCTAAGTATTGAAATCAGGTAATGAGTACTTGGGGTATTTATTTGACAGAGAGAGAGATCACAAGGCAGAGAGGCAGGCAGAGAGAGAGAGGAGGAAGCAGGCTCCCTGCTGAGCAGAGAGCCGGATGCAGGCCTCGATCCCAGGACCCTGAGATCATGGTGTGAGCCGAAGGCAGAGGCTTAACCCACTGAGCCACCCAGGCGCCCTGTAATAGTTTTTTGAAAATTCTGGAACAACATATAATTTTTATTAAATTGCTAAATAGATAAGTGGAGGAATAAACATGACCTGATCAATTTTATGCATATCTCTCACACACATCTTTCTTCTTCTCCCCTTCCCTCCCCTCCCGTCCCTTTCCCTTCCCATACAGTTAACAGTTTTATGTTAGTTTCAGGTGTACAATATAGAGATTCATCAATTCTATATATTACTCAGTGTTCATCAATAAGTGTACTTTTAATCCTCTCAACATGCATCTTCTTTTTAAAAAATTATTTATTTTCAAAAATACTTAATTTTTTCAGTATTCTAAGATTCATTCTTTATGCCCCACACCCAGTGCTCCATGCAATTCGTGCCCTCAGTACCCACCGCCAGGCTCTCCCATCGCCCCAATCCCCTCCCTTCCAAAACCCTGTTTGTTTCTCAGGGTCTAAAGTCTCTCATGCTTCATCTCCCTCTCTGATTTACCCACTTCACATTTACTTTCCTTCTCCTAATGTCCTCCATACTCCTTATGCTTCACAAGTAAGTGAAACCCTGTGATAATTGACTTTCTCTGCTTGGCTTATTTCACTCAACATAATCTCCTTCAGTCCCATCCATGGAGGCACAATATTCCATTGTATATTAGGACCACATCTTCTTTATTCATACATCTGTTGATGGGCACCTTGGCTCTTTCCACAGTTTGGCAATTGTGGCCATTTGCTGCAATGAACACTGGGGTACATACAGCCCTTCTTTTCACTACATCTGTATCTTTGGGGTAAATGCCCAGTAGTGCAGTTGCAGGGTCATAGCATAGCTCTATTTTTAATTTTTTTTTTTAAGATTTTTGTTTATTTATCTGAGAGACAGTGAGAGAGAGCATGAGAGGGGAGAAGGTCAGAGGGAGAAGCAGACTCCCTGTGGAGCTGGGAGCCCAATGTGGGACTCGATCCCAGAACTCCAGGATCATGACTTGAGCCAAAGGCAGTGGCTTAAGCAACTGAGCCACCCAGGTGCCCCTATTTTTAATTTTTTAAGGAAACTTCATACTGTTTTCCAAAGTGGCTGCACCAACTTGCATTCCCACCAACAGTGGAAGAGGCTTCCCCTTTCTCCACAACCTCTCCAACACTTGTTGTTTCCTGTCCTGTTAATTTTGGCCATTCTGACTGGTGTAAGGTGGTATCTCAGTGTGGTTTTGATTTGAATTTCCCTGATGGTTAATGACACATGCATCTTCTAAAGGGGATTTTAATGATACACTTTCTGAATTTATTGAGGAATTTTTTTATGCTAGAAATCCACTAAAGGTGATAGACTTTACTTGGTGTTTACAAGGCATGTTATGGAACAGTTGAGTTAGAAATTTGTTTTGACCTGTCAGAAGCTTATAGCAAAACAAGAAAGTTCTTTTGAATCTAGCCGCATTTCTTGGAAGGACTAGGACGCAAAGCAACGGGGAGAAGAGGGAAGGAATGGACTCTTGTCTCGGAATGGAATGCGCTGGAAGGCTTAGCATGTTCTGTCCTGTCTGCATTTCTCATCATTTCAGAGATAAGTTTGTGCTTTCAGAATTTTCAGTAACAAAATGGTGTCAGTGCTCTTAGTTTTTAAGAGCTCCTTTTTTCTGAATAATTTAAGATATCTCTGGGTTGTATAGATGGCAAGGATGAGATATCTAGAAAATGTAAATTATCAGGGAGCCTAGGTGCTCAGTCAGTTAAGTTGCCTACTCTTTATCTCAGGTGGTAGGATTGAGCCTTAGGTCAGACCCTGCACTCAGCGCCTAGAGTCTGCTTATCCCTCTCCCTGCCCCTTCCCCCGCTCGTGCATGTGCACACACACTCTCTCTAATTATATATATATTTAAAAAAAAATATATATATATTTTAAAGATTTTATTTATCTATTTGAAAGAAAGAGACACAGCAAGAGAAGGAACACAAGCAGGGGGAATGGGAGAGGGAGAAGCAGGCTTCCCCCTGAGCAGGGAGCCCGATGTGGAGCTCAATCCCGGGACTCTGGGATCATGACCTGAGCCGAAGGCAAATGCTTAACAGACCGAGCCACCCAGGCGCCTCTAAAATAAATTTTAAAAATCTTTAAAAAAATCTTTTAAAAAAGGAAGTGTATACTATCAAAATGATTGTTCCCAGTAGAAAAAAGAATTAGGAAAACTATAAAAATGAGAGGAAATCAAGATTTGGGGCTCATCATTGAGGGAAAATATTTGTTAGGGAGTACTGTGTAACCACGACTATTTACAGCCTAATCTTTTGTCCCCAGAACAAGAGGAAGAGGAAGGGGACGAGGCAAGAGGCGATTTGGCCCTGGTAGAAGGCCGGGACGCCCTCCAAAATTTATCCGCTTGGAAATAACCAGCGAAAATGGAGACAAGTGTGATGACGGGACACAGGTACTGGGGGAGGAAGAATTCCTTGTTAGATGCCGGCTCCGGGGATTTGGAACTATTACCAGACTTCAGTACAAATACCTCCTGGAAGCTGATCATCCTTTCGTGTTCCATGCTTGGCTGCTTGTTAATTAAAGGATCACTGGGGGAAGTCGAGAAGAATGTGTTCTCAAAAAACCCAGGACGTATTCTTGAATGTTACAACAAAAACCCAACTTGGCTGCCCTCAAGATTTGAAATTGGGGGTGCCTGGGTGGCTTAGAAAGTTAAGTGTCTGACTTTTGACTTTGGCTTAGGTCACAATCTCAGCTCAAGTCATGATCTCAGGGTCATGAGATTGAGTCCCATGTTGGGTTCTGTGCTGGGCATTGGAGCCTGCTTAAGATTTTGTCTCTCCCTCCCCCTCTGCCGCCACCCCCTCCCCACTCCTGCCACCAAAAAAAGGAGTTGAAATTGTCCAGAGATATTGTTGGGAGGATGCTGTTTAATCAGCTTAAATAGTTAAAATAATCTTACTCCAGAAGAGTTCTCCTGAGTCTTTTCCTCATGAAGTGATCTGGAATATCTCCTAGTTTTACATCCTGTGGATAGTCACCTAAGCTTGGATATAGTTTTCCCAGAAGGAGAATATTTTTTTTCTGAGCATTAGGACTCTAGAGATTTAAAAAAATATGTAGCAATTATAAATCTTAGCTGACACTCTAGGACAAATGTCTGCCTAGCTGGGGAAATAATTCCTGGTCATTGCAATTTCAGGACTTGCTACATTTTTCCACCAAGGAACAGTTTGATGAGGCTGAGCCAGCGACTCTGAATGGGCTAGATCACCCAGAACAGACCACCCTCCCCATCCCTCAGCTGCCGCAGGAAACCCAGCCTTCTCTGGAGCACGAGCCAGAAACTCACAGCCTACATCTGCAGCCCCAGCATGAGGACAGCGTGCTGCCCGCCCAGAGCACTCTGACTGCCGATGACATGCGCAGAGCCAAGCGTATCCGAGTAAGTGGGAAGCAGAGCTCCTCCCACACGAGGTGTGACCTTTGTCCAGTCGATGGGCTTTCTAGGTGCCATGTTTTCCCAACTCGCTCGCCATCCGCTCCGCAATCTTGCATCTAGCCTACCACATGCTCATCCCCTTATCTAGGGAGAATGTATTAGCTACTTCTCAGTGTCTCTGTGTCTGTGACAGGCTAGAATGGCAGGTCCGAGATTCCAGCAATTTGGTAATGACACAGAAACCTGGCTTTGGCAGCTTCTGGACTAGTATAGTTCAAGCAGGATAGCTCTCTGGATCCCTAACCTCCCAGATTGGAAATGGGGAAATAAGGATGCTTAACTATAATAATTATTCACACTGAAGCCACTCTCATCCGTGCCTAATGCTAGCTGTCAGATTGATTCCGGGTGAATGAATTTGGCTGTCTACAGTTTCCAAGGGGGAGAGTGCCCAATGTCATTACTCAGCAATACAAAGGGACCCGTGCCCACGTTGCTGTGGCAGGCACAGTGTACACACCCGGGGCAGCGTGAAGTTCAGCACCAGGCTTGAGGGTTGGTCAGCGTTGAGGCCATATGGCCTCGTGGCCTCCAGGTCAGATGTGTCACACCTCCCTCTCGGATGGCACTGCAGTCTGAGTCACTTCCCGGAGGGGATGCGTGTGGAGAACAATAGGGTTTTGTGGAGAAAGCGCATGTGCTGACCAACTTACATCCAGAAAATGATTACTTGCATCACTTGGCAGCGGTATATGCTTTTATTGTACTTTACGTGTGGCTAGAAATAGATTTTTGTGTATAACTTCCTAGGCTTTACAGTTTCTAGAGACGGGATCGTTGTCGCTCATGTTTCTGTTGGTCTTCTCACTTGCCTACGTGTAGCTTATATTTCTCTTGGTCTTCTTATTTGCCTTTAGGCTAGAAGGGACCTTGAAAAATAGTCCATGCCTTTCTGTAAGAAAAACATTTAAACATTTATGGCTTTGTAAGAACACTGAAAGGTTGTTAGCACTCCGAGGCTGCGTAGCCTTTATGAGGGTCCTGGGATGGAAACATATAATGCTTTTGGCTCCACGTATATTCTTTCAAAAGGCTATGAAAACATACATAAATATAGACCAGAAAGGCAAAAAGGTATGAATTAATACCTTCCTAATCCCTCATTCTATGTTATTTCCCAGTCTGCATTTTGCTTTTGCTCCATGACTGTCTTTTCTGCTTTGGCCATTCTCATTTTTCACCAAGCCCAGAGAAATGCTTACAAGATTTAATTTTTTTTTGCAGGAAAAAAAAAACCACAACAACCCAAAATGAAAGCCCACACTGTAGTGAAGTTGTGGTTGTACAAGCCTAGTGTAGCTCTAACTGTGTTCGTATCCTTCAGTGCATTGGGTGGCTGGTTTGGGTACGAGGTTCCTTGTGTCAAAGCCAAAACCACATGCACTTGGCTTTTGGAGGTCAGTCTTAGTTGAGCTCTTGTGTTTTTTCCTCTCACACATTCTAAAAATTAGGGCTATGTATTTTTTCATCTTTTCTCTCCAGATTGGTAATGACCAACTGAAGGGAAGTCTTCCAATCCCATTGGTAATGTAACTATTTTTCTCTCCTCTAATGCTGCCTGCTCAGTTGGAGCTGCAGGTAGGTTCGTTTCCTGTGTTCCACGTAAGAGAACATTATTGAAGTGTTTGCCCGACCTGCTGTTCTTTGCAACCTGTACTTACTGAATCCTGCTGGAATCTACCATAATCACAAATCTATAATGAATGACCATTTATTTTCAGGTAGACTGATGAATACATTGTGAGTGTCAGATTGCTCCGACCCTAAACGAAGGGTAGGAGTAAGTGATCTCCAGGATCCCGTCCAGTTCTACCACAATTTGGACGACTTAGAAAATGGTAGTGAGGTCTGACTACATACTCAGCGCTGGGCTAGGGACACAAAGCAATTTTCACATGAGTCCTGTCCACTAGTGCTCGTGTAATGGGCCTTATAGTCAAGGGCTAAATTTGAAAGTATAGCCTGTAATTGCTATAGGAACTGCGAAGTGAGTGAGAAAGGCCAAAGAAAGATGAGGAGGGTGTCATGGAGTAGTGTATGGATGAAGCGAGCCTTAAATGGTCTGGGAAGGAGACAGGAAGAAGGTAGGCTGTTTGCAGGGCTGTTGGCCTCAGGAACGAAAGCCAGCACGAGGCATGTGCTTGGGATGGTTTTGGGACAGTGCACATCGTAGCTGGGCCCTAGCGTGGGTGCCAGGTGAAGGGCGGTGGAGAGCGAGATACACCGGTGGGGCTGGCCCACTAAAGCTTTGAAAGCCAGGTAGGAAACAGAAAACAGAAAAGTTGGGGAAAAAAGAGCCAACAAACAAACAGGATTGATTTTCTTTGGTGTCAAAATCAAAATAATGTGAAAAGTAATCAAGAATTACTTTCCTTTAGCTATTAATATCAAACTTTAGAAACAACATAGGTCTTTGTCTGCAAAGAATCTGTTGTCTTAGAGTTCATTTCAGTGTGAGTTGACTTCCCCATCACAGACCGTAGCAACCTTAGCCCTTTGTTACCTGAGAGTCCTTTACGGACCATAGAGTGTGGTGTGCCTGGCTGATGGCAACTCAGGGACCACAAGCTCTATAATGGGTCCATCTCTGCTGCTTCTGCCACTTCTCATGGTTTCTTCTAGAAATGTGTGCCAGCACAGCTCTGAGCTGCAGTAGAATATAGAATTAGAGCAGAAGTGGCCTGCAAGGGGGTCAAGAGGTGGGGACGGTTTCAGCACTTGGACTACCTCGTACCGTGTGGATTACATGAGGATCACCAGATCAGATAAATAGGATCTTCAGGGCTCCATGGGAATTAGAAGAACACAAGAACAAGGTTTGTGGACAGAACTAAGACCGTGGAGCCCAGTGGCTGCTCAGTGATGAAGTGTCTGAAGACACTCAAACTAATCAGAAATGACAGAAGACTTACTAAGTCTTCTTATAGTTCAAAACAAAACCGAGTTCTGGACTTAGCACCTGAAGAGGCATGGAATCCCCAGTGGGACCAAGATCGGTTGTACATTGTGTCTGCCCTTGGAAACCTTATCAAACTTGGATAAATGAAATGATTCTTACATGCTGAAAGCACTCTAAATCTTGACTGTCTGAATCTCAGGATACTATTTGTTTATTTGCTGTATTTCCATTAAGTTTTGAAAGTAGCCAGAATAGTGAGAGCTTTTTGGTACAATAAATATTTGTTCAGATACAGTAAAAAGATTGGGTAACTGTCGAACAGTATAAAAAAATACAAGAAAGCTCTGTGGCTGACGTGGGAAGGGTCTGCTAGTACAGATCTCTGCAGAGGCCATAGAAGAGATCTTGAAAGAATTCTTTTTGTTTTTCATATGAAACGCATCTCATTAATCCTGGTGTTTTTATTGAACACTTCCTATGAGCTAAGCTATATTTTAAGGGATCTAGATACAAAGGAGAATAAGATATAATGCAGCCCTGAAGCAGCCTCAGTCAGTTGGGGAAGACAACAGAATTTCTAAATTATCACAAGATAAATGAGTAGGTAAAATCTCTTTCCAGCCCCATGAGGGAACCGGAGGAGGAAATTTTCTGTCGTATAGTGACTGTGTTCAGAATTTTCACTAAAGAAAAAAATGATTATTTTGCTTTTTTTCTCAATGAGTATTTCACGTTAAATTTAGGTTAGAAGTTGCTTCTTGTAAGTAATCTGAAAGTAAGGGGTTAAGCATGGTTCATTGTACTTTTTTCATTGCACCAGAAGTGCCTTAAGGTCTCCCTTAATCCTTCAGTTACTAACCCCTTAGTTACTTAAGCATACCCATTCACAGATGTATTTTTTTTGAGGGAACTTTTTCCCTCCCCTCATAGCTCTTTAGAGCTTTCCCTCTGGTGTTTTGAGGAACCTATGAATGAGTCTTCATTATAGCATAGCTAAAATATTGATTCCATATTCTCTGTGTGAAAGATGATTCTGTTGGTCTTCCCTCCATGCAGCACGAGTTGTTTTTCCAGTGGTAGTGATGAATATACACTGAATATCCATATTCTTTCACTTGGATTCCCTGTAGCAATTACACAAATTTACAAGATGGCTAATCAGAATTAGAAGCCCAATCTGTGACTGCCACACACACACACACACACACACCAAAAAAAAAAAAAAAAAAAAAAAAAGAGGAAAATTGCCTAGTCTAGACAGGGAATAAAGCAATAAGCTTCACTTTGTTATCATGGCTTTTTAACCAGTGGAACTAACTGCTACACCGAGAACTTGTCTTCTGCGTTTTCTAAGTAGGAAGTGGTCAAATATACATCTCCTATTTGTAATGTGTGCTCATCTATCTGATCTCATGAATGTACATGTTCATGTAAATCTGTATCCTTCATTTCTCTTTCAAGTGCTTTTTCTGAAATTGAGATGTGATTCATAGACCGTGAAATTCACCATTTTACGGTGGTGTTTAGAATATTCTAAAAGCTGTGCAACCATCACCACTATAATTCTAGAACATTTTCATCATCCTCAAAGAAACCTTGTGTCCAGTGCCTCCTTCCCCAGCCCCTGACAAGTGCTACTCCAGTTCTTTTTATATCTTCTTTTTGCTAAACATTTTAACCAAACTTTAAATTCTGTTTCTCAAGAACTTCAACAAGTAACATTTGGCTGACTCGCTCAGACCTCATTCATGCTTGTGTGACTTATCCCACATCGCTTCTTCTAAATCTCCAATGGTTATTCTACTCAACTCTGGGATTTGTTTTATTATACAAATCTTTTATTGGGAATGCTCTTTTGGCTGTTACTTAAATTCTTAAAAAAACAAAACAAACAATAACCCACACATCCATAAATATTTTAAGACATAAAAAGCGTTTGTCTTTTTTTTTTTTTTTTTTAAACAAATGTTTTAAGGCACTACCCATTTTTTTTTTTTAAGATTTTATTTATTTGACAGAGAGAAACACAGCGAGAGAGGGAACACAAGCAGGGGGAGTGAGAGAGGGAGAAGCAGGCCTCCCGCCGAGCAGGGAGCCCGATGTGGGGCTCGATCCCGGATCTCCGGGATCACGACCCGAGCCGAAGGCAGAGGCTTTAACCCTCTGAGCCACCCAGGCGCCCCAAGCGTTTGTCTTTTTTAGGGGAAACTTCTTTGGGGATGGCTTCATTTTTAACATCGTGACCAGCAAAGTCTTCTTTCGACTGTGTGTGCCGGAGTTTAATTTCTATGAAAAGTCTGATTGCAGAGATCATCCTCCTTATCTATAAATGTGCGAGTTGCTTACCCACTTGACTTCCTCACTAAATAATTGTATTTGTGTGTGTCTTTCAGAATGCAGCTCTTCAGCATCTGTTTATTCGGAAGTCTTTCCGGCCTTTTAAGTGTTTGCAGTGTGGGAAGGCCTTCCGTGAAAAGGACAAACTGGACCAGCATTTGCGTTTCCATGGGCGGGAGGGGAACTGCCCGCTGACTTGTGATCTCTGTAACAAGGGCTTCCTCAGCAGTGCATCCTTGGAGAGCCACATGAAGCTCCATTCGGACCAGAAGACTTATTCTTGCATTTTTTGCCCAGAATCCTTTGACCGCCTTGATTTGTTGAAGGATCATGTGGCTATTCATATCAATGATGGCTACTTCACGTGCCCAACTTGTAAGAAACGATTCCCAGATTTTATCCAGGTGAGTGTCTATTCCTGAGACTCCCGTACGCTTTTCTTCTTTGGTAAAAGAAACGTCGATGTTTGGAAAATTGAGACTGCCTATCGCCTGCATTTTCATCCCGTCCTTGAAACAACTTTATGGTTGAGAACGGTATTTCTTCAATCAAGCTACTTTCGATAAATGAAAGGTTATCATAACCCTTAGTTGTCCAAATCAGACATTGGCATTGAAACATTTAAGTTTTATTACAAGTAACAAATACCCAGATCTGATGATTATTTTTACAAAGTCTTTCTTAATCTTTGCCAGTAGCCTCTACTCATAAAATATAGAGAGCCTGTAGAAGACATATCCCATTTCCTGGCCTGGAAACATTTCCTCACTACTATTGTGGTATCCTGTCTTGCTTTACTAAGGTCATGCATTTTGGAAGGAAGCAAAGTGAGTTGGTATATAATATACTTTTGTATCAGGCCCTGATCTCCTTCTCTGGACTATATTCTGGAGCAAAATAGGTGAGGATAAATTCCAGAATATTCATGATTTTCATTGTAACTTCAAGGGATGATCTTCTAGTTCTATGCTAGTCAACGAATAGTTAAATATAAATATCTAGTAAAAAGATTTTCTCTTTAAGAAAAAAAATTACCCAGACAAAAGGAGGGCATAGTTCTGCTAGTATGGGGAGTCTTGGTAATTTTATCACTTCACATCAACGATTAGAAAAGTGGCTTATGGCAGAATCTCCTTGCAAAAGAGAGTCAGAAACAATGAAGCAAAACCTCATAGGAATAGTTGACTACGACTCACTGCTTGGCTCTCATCCACAGCTCTCCTTCATTGGGTATTTATGGCTAAGAAAATTCAGGGGTCATATTCCTTTATTTAAATTATCCAAAAGTATAGAGAGTAAGTCCCAATTAAGGAGAAATAATGCTGGTATTGTTATTGTTCTCACAAATGGGTAATATATTTTATATCATCTAATTCATGTCTTTATTCTTCAGACCCTGATTTATTTCTTTAAAGATTTTATTTATTTACCTGAAAGAGAGAGAGAGGACACAAGCAAGGGGAGCAGGAGAGGGAAAAGTAGACTCCTCTGAGCAGGGAGCACAATATAGGGCTTGATCCCGGGATCCTGGGATCCTGACCTGAGCCGAAGGTAGACGCTTAACCTACTGAGCCACATGCATCCCTTTCGGAACCTGATTTAATGGAAAGATGTAAAAGGACCAATTACTAAAAGGAGCTAAATTGCTTCTATACATGTTGGAGGCAGGAAAAAGTGAGAAAGAATTATTTTTTTTTGTCTTTCTGTGGATAATTTTTACCAAGATTTATTTAAATCCAGAGTAACTCTGCTTTTAATCTTAAAAAAGGAGAGAGAGAGAGAGAGAGAGAGAGAGAGAGAGAGAGAGAAATGGGTCCCATGTGAGCGGGGCTTTGATTGAACAAGCACTCTTTCTTCCTCTTTTTCAAGTTATATGGGAGGTTAAGATTTATTAGACTTTCTGGGGGTCAGCTGGGTGGCTCAGTTGGTTAAGCAACTGCCTTCCGCTCAGGTCATTACAGAGTCCTGGGATCAAGTCCCACATTGGGCTCCCAGCTGCATGGGAAGTCTGCTTCTCCCTCTGGCCTTCTCCCGTCTCATGCGCTCTCTCTCTTTCTCTCTCTCTCAAATAAATAAATGAATAAAGAAAATATTTAAAAAAGGATTTATAAGGCTTTATGGCTACTGGTTCTGTGTCTTTGGAGAGGGGTGTTCTGTGTGATGGAGGCCAGTTATCACAGCTGATTGGAGGACGGTGCAGGGCTGATGAAAATCCATGGGAATGCGTTTGGCTCCCTCTAGTGTTGGTAAGCCACCATTTGTCCTTTCCTCGGGTCCTCTGACTTGTTCACGTCTTCAACTGCCAGGTGAAAAAACACGTGCGGAGCTTCCACTCAGAAAAGATCTACCAGTGCACCGAGTGCGACAAGGCCTTCTGCCGGCCTGACAAGCTGCGCCTCCACATGCTCCGACATTCGGACCGCAAAGATTTCCTGTGTTCCACGTGCGGGAAGCAGTTTAAGGTACAGAAGCAGTGAGCCGCCTAACACTGTTCTCACGGCCCCTGAAACTATGTTGGGCTAAGAAAAAATGCGTGTTCAGGTTTCATCGATTACCTGCTTGCAAAAGGTCGAACTTGGGATGCATTTTATGTCTCGTGTTTGACTTAGTTGTTAGAATAAAATGAAGGAGAAAGCTCACCTTAATATCCCCAAATAATTAATTCAGATCGCTGAATAGAGTGGTAGCCCATTTCCTTAAAAGAATCCAAATGTACAATAAGTGGAACTAAATCGCTGTTGAGGAATTCCTAAAAGAATAATACATTTACTTGCGAAATCGAGAGATTTTTATTGAGGACTTACTATGTATCAGAGCCTGGTAATTGAGCCCTGAAAGTCTCAGGACTGCCAAATAGGGCGGCAGGAGATCTGTGGAACACCGAATGGCTTAGGCAATTTTGGGGGATGGTCATGACTCCAAGGATTAAAAGAAGACATCGTAAGTATCAGTAGCCTGCCTGGACTTTAGAAGAAGCAGGGGGAAAAACCCATAGGAGACTCAGGGATAAGAGTTAAATAAGAAAATATGAAAATAATACAGTATGCTTTGTTGGGAAATCAGACGACTCACATTCATTAGAGAAACACTGGTGAGTGTGATTGTAGGTCATGCTGTCATAGAAACTGGAAAAGAATCAGAAACAGATACAGGAGAGAAAAACAAATTTTAAAAAAGATGCATTGTATAGAATGTGGAGGTGATAAAGAGATAACAGGAAGTAATTTTCAAACTTTATCTTGGTATGCTGTGGATATAATCCTGCTGGCTTTCAGTATACGTAGCACAGTTTAGACCTTTGCAGAGAACTCTAATGGGAAAGCTCTAAATAGGCCTTGGCTCTTTTCGTTTCTTAATTAAAAAAAAAAACACCAACAATATATCTGAAAGGATCCCGTCTTACGATGTTACTAGGTTGGCCATCTATCCATCCTATCATTCGATATTTTATTATCTCTTTGTGCCCAATATCATTTTAGCCCCAGGCATGTAAAAACCTTGCCCCTTTCGTTTTCTCTTTCACTCTCACCCGATGTATTCGGACAGGGTTCAGTCAGGGATGCAAGCCCCCTAGAGTTATGTAGTCAGGCAGTTTCTTATAGGAGTAAGAACTTCATCATAGAAGAAGATAGAGAAGCAAGGGTCTGGCAGGAGAAGTTGGAGGACTGGAGAGAAGTCACTAGCGCACCTGTCCGTACCTTGGTCCAGGTGGACAACGGGGACTTCCCTGGGGGTCTGGGGGCGCAGACACCTCCAGCGCGCTCAGGAAAGAGAGCGGGGCTGGCCACGGAGGAATGTTCCTGCCTGTGGCGGGGGACGTGGAGTTGCCTCCGACACTCGCTCTCGGCAAGAGAGCTGGCGGCCGGGTGGGAGCCAGGGTGGGTGAGTGCGGCTCTCCCCGCAGCCCTGTCTCAGGCCCACAGAGCATTGTGGCCGCTGCTTCCTTTCCTCTTTCCAGCCTGGTGAGGGCCTCTCTGTTCCCCGAGACTGAGAACCCCGCGAGGAAGGGGATCCATGCCAATACCAGTAGTTCTCCTTAGCCAGGCTGACACAGTATAAAAGCACAATGTATCTACAATTCATTTTTCACACTATAATGAGTTATATTTCTAGAGAACAAATTGGATGTCAGGTGCCTTCAGAAAAACCCTTTAATAGCCCCTTAGATAGATTTCAAAGTGCTTATCACGTAGAAGTCACCCCAAGGAGCACCTGGCTGGTTCAGTAGAACAGGTAACTCTTGCTCTCACGTCACCCGACATTGGGCATAAAGGCTTACCTAAAAAAAAGAAAAAGCCACCACCAGATCAGGCTTCCACAACAGAATCTACAGTTGTCAACTCACTGTGTTGTGCACCTGAAACTGATGTAATATTGGGTGTCACTCACACTCTAGTTAAAAACAGAACCTGGCTCTCAGTTACCTCCGCGCTCCTCCCTTCCCCTTTGTACTCTGCTCTGCTGAACGGTGTGGTTTACTGGAGTGCGGTGTGCTGACTGTCTCTCCCGGGCCTTTGCATCTGTTCTCCTTCACAAACCCCTGCGGAAATACACTTTCAGACTCTCTCGTCATTCTGCCCGGATGATGTGACTTCGTACAGAGGCATTTCTTGATTGCCGCCTCTCCCCTCCACTGGATTAAGTGCTTCTCCTATGTATTCCCATAGGACCCTTTACTTGTGACCCTGTTGTAGCACTTCTACTGAATTGTAATTGTCCTACTATAAGCTCTAAAAGGTAGGACCTTTTGACTTTCAGGAGCTCTCAGTTTAAAGAGGAAATTTGACATGCGCATTGAAATTTATTACTGTTCCTAGGGTGCCTGGCTGGCTCAGTTGGAGGAACATGTGACTCTTGATCTCAGGGTCATGAGCTCGAGACCCATGTTGGGTGTAGAGATTACTTAAGGAAATAAAACTTCAAAAAAAAATTATTACTGATACCGTAATGGAGAAAAAAAAATGGCACGAGAAGGATTCATTCTGATTTGGGGTATAGTTGACACTTGAATTCCCTGAAGGGTAGGGAAGAATTAGCCTGCTAGAGAAAGGGACAGGAGGAGGAGGGGAAGGGGGGTAAAGACACTCCAGGGGCATTTTTGCAGCTGGGCTGAACTAAGGCTCTGGCATTGGGCACGGAGAAGAGGGGCCATATTCAAGACGACATCTGAGGGAGAATTGGTAGGGCTTTGTGTCCGGGTACCAGGCTGATGGGTAGACAGAGAGGAATTGGGCTTGGCAGCTTGGGAGGCTAGATATTTGGGAATATACAACAGGATTTCGGCAGGAGGAGGGAGTGGGAGCATCATGGATTGGTCTTAGGGCCATTAGGATGGAAAATGCTGAGATTTGGCCTTCAGCGAATGTGTATGCAGAACTCAGTGTAGTAGTCAGAGTAGGCTTTCAGGCTTATGTAATGATTAGTTACAATAAGTTGGTCCATTTAAAGGGAGTGGGTGGGGGGAATTAGTGAATACTGATCTGGGGGAAAAGGTAGAAATGCAACAGACATCTGAGGTGGTGAGCCTTATCAATGTATCGAAAGACACTCAAGAGAAATACTGTTATTTAGGGCAGGACTTGTAATCCAGACTTCACTGCAAAGTAGGAGACTGTGAACTTCTCTGATGGGCTTTCCAGGAATGAGGTAGGAGGGAAGAGTGATGGGGTACTATCCATGGCAGCAAAAGAGGGAGGTAGGTGAGGGGTCCTAGCATTGAACTCTGAACTCCTAATGGTTCCCAATACTCAGTGGACATTCAAAAAATACTTGTTAAGTGAATATGCTGAAAAAAGACAGTGGTTAAATAAAAGTCCTTATACCAAAATGTGGGGAAAACTGTTCTGGGGAAAAGTTTTATCAGACCACTAAGAGTTTAATCATGTCTAAGAGAAGAGAGAAACACTGAAGAAGGGAGCTGGCATTTTTTTGAGAAATTTTTCCCTTGGGATGGGCTCTGCCTGATTTTCTCCCTGTGGACTCATATCAGTATGTATCACTAGATTAGGTCATCAGACTAAGACCTGTGACCCGGACCGTATGCTCCATTCATAGTGGACAATGTAATGGTTTACATGGGCTTCTAAATCCATAAGATGAGAAATACTTAAATTTATGTGGGATTTGGAAGAATATCATAATGTTTATTAAAATGTGTGGGAACTAAGCATACACAGCTGTAAATACAGTATTACCTGTCATTCATTATCAATTTATCTTGTAATTCTTTTTTTTTAAAAGATATTTTTATTTGTTTGATAGAGAAAGAGTGCACAGGCAGGGAGAGCCGCAGGCAGAGGGAGAGGGAGAAGCAGGCTTCCCACTGAGCAGGAAGCCTGGTGTGGCTCCATCCCAGGGCCTTGGGATCAGGACCTGAGCAGAAGGCAGACACTTAACTGACTGAACCACCCAGGCGCCCCTGTCTTATAATTCCTTTTTTTTTTTTTTTTAAGATTTATTTATTTGAGAGAGAGAGAGAGTGAGTGAGAGAGAACATGAGAGGGGAGAAGGACAGTGGGAGAAGCAGACTTCCCGCGGAGCTGGGAGCCCATGTGGGGCTCGATCCCAGGACTCCAGGATCATGACCTGAGCTGAAGGCAGTGGCGTGACCAACCACCCTGGTGCCCCTCGTGTAATTCTTAATACCAAGTTTATTCCATTCTCCTTTGATCTTCTCTGGAATACACATAAATTCTTTCTTCCCAAAAGCCAAGGCTCAGTGGGATGCACTTACTTGCTAGTGGGCAGAGTTTTGCCATGTCCCTGCCCATTCCAGCATCCTAGCAACTCAGCCATCTCTTGGTAGGTTGTGCTTACTGGTAACCTGTATTGCTTTTTAAAAGCACTTCAATTAAAAACTTTCTGCCCTTGCTCCCCACTCCCCTGCCTTTTCAAACGTTCTCTCTGATTAGCGCAAAGACAAACTACGGGAACATATGCAGAGGATGCACAATCCCGAGAGGGAGGCCAAGAAAGCTGACCGCATCAGCCGCTCCAAGACGTTCAAGCCTCGGATCACGTCCACGGACTATGACAGCTTCACGTTCAAGTGCCGCCTGTGTATGATGGGCTTCCGGAGACGGGGCATGCTGGTCAGTACCGGGCGGCTTCCTTGCCACCCGTTTCTGTTTATGGTGACGGCTGCTGCACAGTGTTCTGGGCAGAACTTTCAGGAGGTTTTGTCAGAGGCTGGGGGAAAAGCCAGAAGCATGTCTTGCCCGATTTGGAGTTCTTCCCAGTCTCCCTTTGCCCTCCTGTGCCCCAGCTCATTTCTGCTCACCTCTTGGGACAGGTCTTTCTCTATCACTTCTCATTCCAAGTTTTCTTTTGTTTTACCCTGCTCAGGCTCTGCTCTTATATTTCATTTCCTTCGTCTCTTTTGTGTTCCTGCACGTTGCTTCCTGTAGGGCCTCCCTTTTCCAGATGTGAAAGAGTAATAGGAGGAAACTGCCCTTGAAAGCAGGGTGTGTGAACTGGGGTAGGAGACCCCTCAGGATTTCCAGCTCACTGCCCTCAATCTTGACTTTTCTACAGTTCTGATAGAACTAGCGGCAGCGTGGGGCCCCTCATGCATTTTCCATCTGTGAAGAGTGTTAATGGGATCCACAGTGAGCCTTCAGTAATTTGTTGAATGACTGTTAACTTCTGCTTACTGTGACTGTTAGGGCTTGGGGTCAGGTGGGCCTGGAAATGCGGGGTCTGGCCACCTGCCTTACTGTTTCGGGGCATGGCTTCAGAGACTTCCAGCCCCTAGCAGTCAAGACCAGAGGCATTTGGATTGCTTCTCTTTGTAATGGGCTTTCTTTTTCTCATTTGCTTTTTTCCCCCTTTAGGTAAATCACTTATCAAAGAGGCACCCAGACATGAAGATAGAGGAGGTCCCAGAGTTGACTCTCCCCATCATAAAGCCTAACCGCGATTACTTTTGTCAGTATTGTGATAAGGTAAAAGGAAGCTGTCCACGCCAGGGTGCCTGTCTGGGAGCACTGCGTGGAGCTCATTTGTCTACATGTATAACTATATACTCGGATCTTACAGTTACTCTTAACAGATGGTTCCCTGTCTCTCAGTAGTTTTCCATTCAGATGATAAAGGGCTAGAAGTTCAGCCTTATTTTAAGCCAAAAGCTTTTTCCTAAGCATTAGTTGACTTTGTGTCTAACATTTTTCCTTCTCTCTGTGGTTTTGTTTTAAAAGTAGAGGCTTACCAAGAGCTTAGTCTATGAATTCATTTTAAATTCCTAAGCTCCAAAGCGAAAGTGTTTATCATCCTACTTGTAAAATATATATAGTAGGTTTGGGATTTCCAGAAGATTGAGTAGAATGTGGACAGGTTTTGCGATGGAAGACTGTACTAGTTCATCCTTATTTTTGTGCAGTTATGAAAAGACCAAATACACGTGCTTCATTGTAACATTGCTTCCTTATACAGTGTAGTTTTGTCGACTTAAAACTGGGAAACTTTTTAAAACATAGATTTATCACTATTGGTATTGGTCACTTTTAGACTTGCCGTTTTGAAGGATTCTTTGGCATCTAGTACTACTAAACATATGAGAGCTCTTGTGGAAGGGCTAAGTGGGATGAACTGGCCTTTGAAACAATTCTTCTGTGACTGTATTTACCTCTTACACCTCAGGGGAAGGGGTATTTTTATTAATATGATCTTAGATGTATAAATTCTAGGAAGATGCCTAGCCTGTCTACATTATGTTCTTATTTTATATATCCTTCAATATAGCTGTTCGTAATGTTTTATTTTGGGCTACCTGAATACTTTTTCTTATTTCTCATATCTAACAACAGAATTGTTAGCGAATTTGCTTTAAAGTAAGAAAGTGGAACCGAATGCTGCTTTCATGACAAAGCATTTGAATTTGCAGGTTTACAAAAGTGCCAGCAAGAGAAAAGCCCATATTCTGAAGAACCATCCCGGGGCTGAGCTGCCGCCTAGTATTCGCAAACTCCGCCCCGCTGGCCCGGGGGAGCCTGACCCCATGCTGAGTACCCACACCCAGCTCACTGGCACGATCGCCACCCCTCCCGTCTGCTGCCCTCACTGCTCCAAGCAGTACAGCAGCAAGGTATGGGAAGGGCTTTGGCTGCAACCAAATCAAGGTCATCATTTAACAAATCTCTTAAAAGAAGGTGGCAACTGGCTTCTTTTGAGCTGATGGAGACTATCAGAGATGTTTTCCTGGTTCAAATGGCTAAGGAGCTCCTTCCTGAGAGTAATCATTATAAATCTAGAATGGGAAGAGGATATGTGGAATTTCCCCAGAGTTAGTGTATCTCATACCTGACCTGAGCATTTGATTGGTTTCCTTTTCCCTCGGTCTGCTGAAGGTCTTGTGTTGGAATATTTTATGCTCCTGCTTTATGAGCTCAGGTTCACAGAAGCAGTTCATAGGAACTTGCGTGATAGATCTTGAGAAGCGGTCATTCTTGATTTGGGGCGGCGGGGAGCTTGTGACTGATGCTGCAGGTCCTGGGGGGGTTGGGGGCTACCGTGAGTGGGGTGTGCTGACCTTGCCTGACAGTGGTGGTGGAGGGGTCCCGTGGGTGTTCAGTTTCTTCCCAGCTTCTTCTTTTTCTCTTGCAAACCCTCTGCTGCTTTGGGAAGAGCACCGCCCCTTATTTCTTTCAAGGCAAAACCGGAAAGACTTTGGGAACCGTGGCAGGGTTTGGGCTTGAGAAAACTTGCAGATGGCTAACACTAGTAATGATGCTTGGTTTTGCCGTACTTTCCCAGACCAAGATGGTACAGCACATCCGGAAGAAGCATCCGGAGTATGCCCAGCTCCCTAACGCCTTACACCCGCCCTTGACAAGCGCTGTGATCAGTGCCGCCCCGGCTGTGTTAACCACAGACAGTGCCACTGGGGAGACCGTGGTGGTAAGTGTGTGACTGCTGAGGCACCTCATCCCCTTCAGCGCCCGCCATGGCTTCCAGTACCAAAGCTGTGGCTGTCTTGCTTTATAATTGGCCGCAAAGATAGCCTATTATCCCTCAGTTTTCTACCCAGGGCATTAACTGTGCTTATGGTTGGTCTCCTGGTTGATGCTTCCCGAAGCTGCAAGGGGAAGCGAGAAATGCTCGGTGCTGCCCTGTGCCACAAGCCTGTCGGAAGCTCTCGGGTGCTGCGTCGGGGCTGGTGCAGACAGGGCGATGCCAATATACGGATAACTCCCCAGCTTCTTCTCCCCTTTGGACTGCTCCTACCTGAGCTCAGGGCTATTTGTACAAGCAGTAGTGCTCCCAGCTAATGTGTTTCCTGTGCCTTTTCTAGACAACAGACCTCCTAACCCAAGCCATGACAGAACTGTCCCAGACCTTAACCACAGATTACCGAACGTCGCAGGGGGACTACCAGAGAATTCAGTATATTCCTGTGTCGCAGTCAACGTCCGGTCTGCAGCAACCTCAGCACATACTTCAAGTGGTGCAAGTGGCTCCGGTACACACGTTTCTCTTTACCTTCGCGAACGCCATGTGGCCGCTGCTCAATATGGCGGGGGGGCGGGGGTCAGACTCAGCTAGAGCTGGATCCTGTGTCATGGGCGTGCATGTAAGGTCTGAGTCTAAGGCTCTTGTACAGCTCTCCTTCCCCCTGGCTGTATGGGGCTCTGGGATTAGCCGTGGAAAAGACTTCCCTCAAGAGCAGTCCAGCGGTTTCAGGCTGCCGTGCACACCGTCCTCCTGTGCTACCTGGGGAAGTCCTGCGTGAGCACTTCCAGAGCTGCCTCTACAGTCTTTCTTTCTTTTTTTTTTTTTTTTTAAAGATTTGATTTATTTATTTGGCAGAGAGAAACACAGCTAAGGAGGGAACACAAGCAGGGGGACTGAGAGAGGGAGAAGCAGGCTTCCCGCCGAGCAGGGAGCCCGATGTGGGGCTCGATCCCGGGTCTCCGGGATCATGACCTGAGCTGAAGGCAGTCGCTTAACCGACTGAGCCACCCAGGCGCCCCCCTCTTCTGCATTCTTGAGCCCCGATGTTGACTACTTGGTGGGGAACCAGTTTGGTACATGCCGACTTGGGCATCGAAAGGGAGGTTGTAAAGAATCGTTTTGAGTTTTGAGTATCGGCATGTTATTAGTACAGAGGTGTAACTCCGTTCCTTTTACCAGATAATTGGTGGCTCCTTCTCTGATTAGGGAGCTAAAAGAAGAAATCCTCCCAGAGCTGTTGTTTCATTTAATTACACTGAGGAAGTGTATTCAACGCACAAATGTTCAAACCTGTTGCTTTGGAATGATTTGGTCTGAACATTTGGGGCTAATAGCAGAGCAGGAAGTGAGGGGCTGCCACCGTCGTTGCCCTTTCTCTTGTGTTTCTTGTGGGGCGTTGGAGGAGCCTGTGAACCCTGTAAAGTGTGTGTGTGTGTGTGTGTGTGTACAGTATTCTGGGAAAGGGACTATACTCGAGCTAGATTTTCAGAGATGTGTGGATGCATAAAAAGATTGGGAACCACTGTTCTAGTGGGTCAGTAGCTGAAAACAAATTCTCTTCTTTGATATCTTTTAACCTGTCAAGGGTAGGGCATTACATTTAATTGAAACTTAAGGGAAAAGGACTTTTGATTCCTGAGAGCTTCTCATTCAACTTTATTACAAGGAGATCTACTCCCTCTGTGTCCTTCTTTTTCAGAATTAAATAGCATTAGTGGCTTATGTTTTATAAGTGTAACATTTATTTATTTATTTAGATTTTATTTATTTATTTGACAGAGAGAAACACAGCTCGAGAGGGAACACAAGCAGGGGGAGCGAGAGAGGGAAAAGCGGGCTTCCTGCTGAGCAGGGAGCCTGATGGGGGGCTCGATCCCAGGAGTCCGGGATCATGTCCTGAGCCGAAGGCAGACGTTTAATGACTGAGCCACCCAGGCGCCCCTATATGTGTAACTTTGAAAAACGATCTTCTGTGCTAACGTTTACCAGCTTGGCTTAGGTGTGGGCTCTCTGGGAGTGAAACCCCGGATGTGAAATTTCATCTGCTCTTCTGCTGGGATATTGTTGGAGCTGAACGTTTTCTCTGGAAGGATTCCCCTTCCCCTTAATCAGTAAGTGTTTGGTCGTCCTGCCCACCAGGCCACTTCCCCACACCAGTCTCAGCAGTCCACCGTGGACGTTGGCCAGCTCCATGACCCTCAGACCTACACCCAGCACGCCATCCAGGTGCAGCACATCCAAGTCACAGAGCCCACTTCCTCCACACCCTCGTCCTCCCAGGTACGTCTCCGACTGCTCGCCGAGCGCACTCCGGTCTTGGGGACCCTGCAACATTCGTACGGGTGAAGAGATGTTATCTTCAGACCGAGTCCATTTGACTCTTGAAATGATACCATTTATTTTGGGGCCTACATTAAAGATCCTGTCTTTGCCTCCAGGTTTTATATTGGCATTGTGGACACACTTGCTTTACATGATGAGCTTCCCCTGAGCAGAAGGAGCCCCGTGATCATATATTCTAGGGACAGCCTTGGCCTTTGCTTCCTATTCTGAATGGCGTCTGATAGCATGCAGTTGCTGAATTGTGTCTTGACTTTTGAAACAGTGACTTCGTGGCATATTACTGTGTTTGTATGATAGAGGCTATTATTGAGAAAGAGCTATGGCCATTCAAAAAATATTTCTTAAAATCTTACCCTTGTATGAAACATTTCTAGGTCTTGCCCTCAAAGAGCTGGGAGTCTAGTAGGGACATGACATATATATAAAAGTAAACAGGATATGAAGCGAAGGTGTCTGAACCAGAAAAGATACATGTAGGGCCACCTCTGATATTCACAGGTTCTAGAATAAGAGTACAAATGAAAACATGCATGCCATGTGTTAGGTAGTTTAAAGTTTCAAATCAAGCTAACAAACTGTTAAGTAAGATATGTTCCTTGCAATGTTATGGATGGAGCTAGAGACTATTAAGCTAAGTGAAAGAAGTCTGTCGGAGAAAGACAGGTACCCTATGATTTCACTCATATGTGGGATTTAAGAACCAAAACAAATGAGCTAAGGGAAAAAAAGAGGGGCAAACTAAGAAACAGACTCTCTATCTCTCTTTTTAAAAGATTTTATTTATTTGCGAGAGAGGAAGAGAGCAAGCATGAAGGGAAGGGCCAGAAGGGGAGGGAGAAGGAGACTCCCCACTAAGTAGGGAGCCCACCACCCTGAGATCACAACCTGAAATCAAGAGTCAGACGCTTAACTGACTGAGCCACCCACGCGCCCCAGCTAACTGGAATTTAAACAAAAACTTAAAAAAATGTATGTTCTATCTTCCTGCTTGACACAGATATTTTCATAATAACAAAATGGAAAAATACATGCTAAGTAACAATTAATACTAAGTAACACGGTTAGTGCCAATTCGAAATTACTTGCCTTCCTGCCAAGTGCATGGGCGGTGCTAGCAGCTGCCAGGCTGGGATGGGAGGAAGAGGGAGAAGGACTCCTCCCTCCCTTGCTGGCTCTGGGCCCTTTGGGCTGCTGTGGAAACCCATGGGAAGAACGTGTACTTTCTCTGCCTTCCTGTTTACTGGGGGGCTTTGGGGATGGTAGGCTCTGCTGCTTGCCATCTGATGCCCCTCCCCTCCTTCTGTGGTGAGGCTCAGTGGCTGTGACGTTTCTGTCACTTCTCCCATCCCGGACAGTCGCCTCTGTCCACCACAGGCATCACACTTTGGAGATTCTCAAAGGAGCCCTAGACTGGACGGACTGCTTCTCAGAGGTGGTAGTCCAGGGACAACCTTCCCCTGTTCCCGTTCCTTCTCACCCAGCCTCCTTCCTGCACCTCGCAGGGCCTTCTGTGTACCCACATGGACACCCCAGCCCACGAGTTTCAGCTTCTTCCACATCCCTGCCCCCTTGGTCTCCGGTGCCCAAATACCATTAGAGGAGCCCACGTCCAAAAGATAGGACCCCTGCAAGATGACAGACCCGGGAAGAGACTTGTGCCGGCCCTGGAAGCAGGTGCAGGACCATTTCCACAGGGAATGGGGGACTCTGGTTCCCAGGTGTCGCCTAGAAGGGGACACGTGTTCCAGGGCCATGGTCTAAGGATGGGTCTTGCCTGGGTCTAAGGATGATGTGGCTATATAGATAAGTTACAGGCTTCAGAAGCTGGAAAGATTATGTTTAGCAGGGAATCAAGGAGATTTCTGTGGAAGTGGGATCTGAGTTAGGTCTTGAAGGAGGGGTATGATTTTAACATGGTGGTTGGGGAAGGCATTGGGATCTGAATATGCTCTCATTGTGAGTAAAGGAGCAGAGGTAGGAAACTGATATATTTATGGGAAACTGTTTAGGTTACTAACAGGAAATGATGTTTGTGAGAAAAGTTGGGAAGACAGTCTGGAGCTGGAATATGGAGGGCTTGCATGACCAACTGTGGTGGTTGGGGCTTGGGCTCTATCCTGTGGACAGGAGTAAACCTCTGTGATGTCTGCCTCCACACCTGTGTTTATCTCCTCTAAGTGAGTGGGGTTTCCCAGTGTACTCAATGGAAATGATTTCTGGGTTCTACTTCAATTTGTGTTATAGATTCGCTCTGTGACATTGACAGATCCTCTAGCATCTCAATTTATTGAATTAAGATAATCAGATAATTAGACTTTCATTCATTTATCTTTCTAATGGGCTTAGTGAAAAATTAATTTTTTAGATATTTTTGTAGCTAATCCTTGGAGAATGAATTAGGATTTGATAGTTGTGATTCCTTTTCATTAATCCTCTTCTTATTTAAAATATTATTATTTTTAGCAGCCATACTTTCAGTATTAAAATTCATGTTAGCCAGATTTACTTCTTCCATTATTTGTGAGTCTTAACGATACTGGAAGTGATTAGTTTTCTATCGGTGCCTTGTCTTTCCGTCTAGGTGGCTGGGCAGCCTTTGAGCCCCGCCTCCCAGCAGTCGCAGCAAGGGCTCAGCCCCTCCCACATCCAAGGCGGTGCCTCCACCCCTGGCCAGGCTCTCCAGCAGCCGCAGCAGGGATCCTCCGTTCAACACACCTACCTGCCCAACGCGTGGAATTCCTTCCGTGGCTACTGTAAGTCAGAAACAGGGATGGGGCTCTAGTTCATGGGTTGGGGAATCTACTCTCAAGGGTCATAATTTTATCAGCTTTAGAATAAATTTTCTGGGTTAAAGTATCATTGGCCGTTTTCTACACTCCATAGTGCATATCCTTGAATGAGTTTCATGACCAAGTTCAAGGCAGCATTCTAATCTCAGAGAGCTATCCATATCTTTTCCTTTTTTTTTTTTTTTTAAGATTTTATTTATTTACAGAGAGAAACACAGCCAGAGAGGGAACACAAGCAGTGGGAGTGAGAGAGGGAGAAGCAGGCTTCCCACCGAGCAGGGAGCCCGATGTGGGACTCGGGATCATGACCCAAGCCGAAGGCAGTTGCTTAACCAACTGAGCCACCCAGCGCCCCGAGCTATCCATTTCAGAGACATCAGGAGTACTGCCAGAGAAAGTGTAGGCAGATGGCCTCAATGGCACAATAGATGCATCTAGGCTATGTTGATGGTGGTGAGTCATCTCATCCATCAACATTTATTGAATAGAATCTTTATGTAAGTAGATGTGCTAGATCCTGGGTATACAAAAAACTAATATTGACATTCATATCAGTAACACCACACAGTAGTTATGTCAGCCTGCTTTCATTAAGCTCTCACTAGGTGTCAGGAAGGATTCTAAACCACATATATACTACATCCAGTATTCACAACAACCTGTAAGTACAGTTGTTATTTGCACTTTACAGATAGGGAAACTCAGACACAGAGTAACCTGCCCAAGGAACTCGGCTAGTAACTAGAGGATTGGAACTCCAAACCACCCCACAATGTGGCCTCTCCTTATAAGATAGTCTTTGGCTCAAAGAGATGACTGTCCAATAGAGACAGAGAGATGAGTAGTTGGCTTTCAAAACCCCGAGGTTAGTGCTCCAGAAGCAGCAAAAAGCTGGCTCCCGAAGGTCCTAGTAGTTCACAGTTTTGGTGGGGATGGCAGCCTTGGATATGAGCTGGATAGCATGAGATCTTTATGATGAAGATCTGGAATACAAGAATCACTAGACCTCAATAGAGGCGACTAGGAGCAGTAGGGGCTGAGAAGTTAGGAAGGCCAGGGTTGGTCTTCCTCTGCTATTGATTTGTTTCTTTAAGTCTGTCTCTATTGTCCTTGATCTTTGGCTATGTTATGTAGATTTGGTATGGAGTCAGGCAGAAACTCTACCTTCCTGTTACTTTTACAATCTATTCTCTTAAATATTTATGGTCACAATGAGGGCTGTGTCTTGTTTCTAGTGGGGGAAAGACTTCTACTCGTGGTAAATACCAGGAGAACCCTGGTAAGTAGACATTTATAGTAAGTTTAATTCCTGTGAAAGAAATGTGAAATGATGCAGATCACCATGGGAATAATAGAAAACGTGGAGAAAAGATTCTGGAATTAAAGTTGTTTATCAGGGGAAACATTTAAAACACACTGAAGTGGGATATATAATGAACGCCTTTGTGCCCATTATCCAACGTCAGTCACCAACTCAGAGCCAGTCTTCATTCTCTTCCCTCATTCTCTGCTCCCATCATTCTCTTCCAAATCTGTATTATTTCATCCATAAATATTTTAAAAAGGATTTTATTAATTAATTTATTTAGAGCACATGCAGGGGGGGTGGGGGAGAGGTGGAGAGAGAATCTCAAGCAGATTCCTCACCGAGCATGGAGCCCCATGCAGACCCTGAGATCATGACCTGAGCCAAAACCAAGAGTCCCATGTTCAACTGACTCAGCCACCTAGATGCCCACATAAATATATTTTTTCTTTTTTTAAAATAGATTTTATTTATTTATTTGACAGAGAGAAAAACAGCTAGAGAGGGAACACAGGTGGGGGAGTGAGAGAGGGAGAAGCAGGCTTCCCGCCGAGCAGGGAGTCTGATATGGGTTTCAATCCTGGGACTCCGGGATCATGACCCAAGCCAAAGGCAGATGCTTAACAACTGAGCCACCCAGGTGCCTCATAAATATTTTTTAAAATACAACTCCAGTACTGTTATCAAACCTAAAAGTAGGGCGCTTGGGTGGCTCAGTGGGTTTAAAGCCTCTCCCTTCAGCTCAGGTCATGGTCTCAGGGTGTTGGGATCGAGGCCCGCATCAGGCTCTCTGCTCAGCAGGGAGGCTATTCCTCCTCTCTCTCTGCCTGCCTCTCTGCCTACTTGTGATCTCTCTCTCTGTGAAATGAATAAATAAAATCTTAAAAAAAAAAAACTAAAAATAAATGACAGTAATTCTTTAATAACTGTCAAATATCCACTGTTCATATTTCTTTTTGATTGTCTCATAAATATTTTTATTTTTATTTTATTTTTTTTAAAGATTTTATTTATTTATTTTTTTTATTTGACAGATCACAAGTAGGCAGAGAGGCAGGCAGAGAAAGAGGAGGAAGCAGGCTGTCTGCTGAGCAGAGAGCCCGATGTGGGCCTTGATCCCAGGACCCTGAGATCATGACCTGAGCTGAAAGCTGAGGCTTTAACCCACTGAGCCACCCAGGCGCCCTCATAAATATTTTTAAAGATTTTATTTATTTGACAGAGAGAGAGAGAGCACGCACACACAAAACAGGGGAGGCATAGAGGGAGAAGGAGAAGCAGGCTCCCCGTTGAGCAGGGAGCCCAGTGTGGGGCTATATCTCAGGACCTTGGGATCATGACCTGAGCTGAAGGCAGTCACTTAACCGACTGAGCCACCTAGGCGCCCCTCTTAAATTTTTTTTTAATGGTTGGTTTGTTCAAATATAGTTCCAAATAAGGCTCATGCATTGCAATTGGATATGTCTTTTGGGTTTTGTTTTTTTTTCTTTAAGATTTTATTTTTTTAAGTAATCTTTACACACAACATGGGGCTCAAACCCATGACCCCAAGATCAAGATTCACATGCTCTACCGACCAGGCAGCCATTGAGGTTTTATTTTTGGTTTTGGTTTTTTTGTTTTTTTGTGGTATGTATTCTCTGTCTTTTTTTTTTTTTTTAAGATTTTATTTATTTGACAGAGAGATAGAGAGAGCACAAGTAGGCAGAGCAGCAGGCAGAGGGAGAAGAAGGCTTTCCGCTGAGCAGGGAGCCTGATGTGGGGCTCAGTCCCAGGACCCCGGGATCGTGACCTGAGCGGAAGGCAGACGCTTAACCCACTGAGCCACCCAGGCGCCCCTATTCTCTGTCTTTTAAATTGCAATTTATGTGTTGAAGAAACTGGGTCATTTGTTCTCTGGAATTTCTCACGTTTTGATTTTTGCTGTTGTCATCCCTATATTATCATTTAAGACGCTTTCTTCTCTCCCTTTTCTTTCCTGTAGACTGGAGCCTTGATCACATTCAGGTTCATTTTTTTCCCCAGGAAGCGCCTGGCTGGCGGTGTGTACTTGCACAGGGGGCCCTTACTGTTTGGTTGTCTGTCTTCTCCCATTGCTCCACTGCTTCATTAGGGATTGCAAAGTTGTCATATTCTGATTCTATCATTCTTTACTTACTTATCTGCTAGAAAACTTCTTTTTTTTTTAAGATTTTATTTTTATTTTTAAGCGATCTCTACACCCAAGGCGGGACTCAAACTCACAACCCCAGGATCAAGACTCATACGCTCTACCAACTGGGCTAGGCAGGTGCCCTTAGAAAACTTCTGTAAAGAAAAAATCTTTACCTTAACTAATAGGTTACTCTGAGGTATATTTTGCACAGAAGGGCAGGATAAATGCTTTAAATATCCAGTTCATCTCTTTTATTTACTAGTTTTCAAAATAATGAGTTCTTTCCTCGTATTATCCAGGGTGACCAATGAGAGGTGTGTGTGTGTGTGTCTTACTATCATTGTATTCTCGTGAATTTCACTACAGTAAATATATTTCAAACCATTGCAGTTGTCACCCTTATTGATGCTCAGATTATCCCATTGTCGGCCAGTTGGGAGCATCTTCAGATTGGCCCCTGTGTCTTTTCCAAATGACCCCATAGTCTCTTACAGCATCTTGCCTGCTGCTATGATCCCAGCTCATCTTGATGTAGGCTCATCGTATAATGTTTCCTACACCAGCTTTGGAATTAGAGAGAAGCCAGAAGCTCTGGTTCCTTTTAGAAGAAAATATTATATAAAGACCATCAGCTGGATGCTAGGATGATCTTTGTTTTTAATTTGCTCTAATAACACTGGTGGTGAACTAAAAATTCAAGTTAGATTACATTGTGATTAGTAGGCAATAGTGGGTACATTGTCAGTGATTCAAATAGATAAAAATATTGAGCTAACAGGTAAACCTTTGCAACTTATTTCAAGGTTTTAAAAAATTATTGAATATTTATCTTATGGATATTCAGAAAGCAATTTAGGGGAGATGCATTGATTGTCTCTGATATTTGATAACTCTCTGCTAACTTCCTATGATCATTCTTACCAGAGTATCAGGAAATCATATGATGATAAAACTCTAACGGCAAGCAAATCTATGGAAAATGTCTCGATGAAGAATGTGGTTGGTTACTGGTTAGGTATTTGTTTCTACAACTGTATTAAAATCTGAGACCACTGAAGCGTGACTATTTCCTGTTTTTCAGCGTCAGAGATTCAAATGATGACACTTCCCCCAGGTCAGTTTGTGATTACAGACAGTGCTGTGGCCACTCCTGTCACCACTGGCCAAGTAAAGGCGGTTACGCCGGTAAGTGACCCCCTCAGGGGGACTTTCCTGTCTATCATACTACACCACTCTCCCCTCCCTCTGTCTCTCACTCTTCAGCTCTTCTTATCTGAGTTACAGGTACCTCCTCTGTATTCCCATAACTCCTTGTGAACCTATATTATAACCCTTATTATAGTTTATATTAATTACTGGTTTACGGTCTATCTTTTCCCCGCAGACACTGAATTCCTTGAAAACTGGGTCTTGATCTTTATCTCTTTGATTTCAGTGCCTTGCACAGGAGGCTGGGCTATTGCAAATGGTCAATAAATATCTATGTAATTAATACAATTAATAATTATAATAAACTTCCTAGATCCATGCATGTACAGATTCATAACTGATCACCTTTTTCATGTGCTTTGTGGAAAGCGTTCATGACTATTGGTCCTCAACTGGGTTGGAAGAGAATAATAGGATGAATCTGTTATGGAGCTCTTTTAAGCTTTTTTAAACATTCAAATTACCCCTGCAGCACTCCCTGCCTTGGCCCTGGCCAGAGGGTGTGGTGGGGGACATTGTCATGAATTATCTTGTTACATTTAGATTGGGCAGGTCAATATTGGTTGGATCTGCTACCTCTGTTTTTATCTTCACTGGTTTGTTCTGACCTACCCCTAAGTAATTAGAAAACAGTATGTAAATGTAAATTAAGAAACATACTCATAAGTGGCTAGGGATATTGGGATGTTCCCAGGGAAAGATTCTTTCGCAAGAGGTCTCAAAGAGAGCATAGTAGTCTAGTGGCCTCAAAACCTGGTTTTTTGCAATGCCTGGGTGGCTTAGTCAACTAGTTAAGTGCCTGCCTTCAGCTCTGGTCATGATCCCAAGGTCATGATCAAGTCCCACATCGGGCTCCTTGCTCAGTAGGGTGCCGGCCGCTCCCTCTGCCTCCGACCCGCAATGTTGTACTCTCTCTCTCTCTGAAAAATATCAAAACAAAACAAAACAAAAAAACCCCTGATTTTTCCCCCCCAAAGCATA
>PITA01006259.1:87421-101963 GCA_004023965.1 Spilogale gracilis
AGGATGTTCCCCTCCTCCTACACACACACACACACACACACACACACACACACACACAAATTTAATGTACATTTTCCAGGGTTCATAGAATCTCTAAAGCCTACCTGTGGACCACTAGTAGTCTATGGACCCTAGGCTGAGAACCTGGCCTCTTCCTGCTGGAGAAAGACCCACATGGGAAACTAGTCATAGACTGATGAGTGTGGACTCTGAGCACAGGAGCCTGGATAAATCAAATGGGTGTTTGTCTATGGCTTTTTTTCTGGATAGCGCTTGGAAAGGCCACTGCCTGGGTTTTCCTCTGTGACTTCTTTTTTCTTAGCCTATATAGCAGGCCAGTCACCCTGCCAAGGGACACATTCTTTCTTAAAAATGTTAACTTAAGGCCAGCTCCACCTCTGTGAAGTTTTCATGATCAGAGGAAAAATAAGACAATGCATGTTTTCATAAATCTAAGTTGATTCAATGTAAGGGACTTTATTCTAAGATTGTATTCTTCTTATACTTTTTTGAGCGTTAGAACTTCTCTCATTTGACAGTAGCCTCTTAAAAGTGACTTTACTTGGCAAAATACAATTTGGGAATACTAATTTTAATTTGCTGGTCTATGAAATTCTGAAGTCTAGGAACGACTGATCTTGACTCCCTGTCTTGGGAGCCATTCTATCTCTTTAAGAAAACTTTAAATATCTCTTCTGTGATCTTAAATATTAGTAGACAGCAATCTTATTTTGTGACTATCTAATTCTTTTTTTAAAAAATTTTATTTATTTGAGAGAGAGAGAGCACAAGCAGGGATAGCAGCAGGTAGAGGGAGAGGGAGAAGCAGGGAGCCTAATGCAGGACTTAATCCCGGGACCCTGGGATCACGACCTGAGCTGAAGGTAGACGCCCAATCGACTGAGCTATCCAGGAGTGACTATCTAAATTCTTAAGAGCAGTATAATAGTCCACAGTTCCTTTGGCACATAGGTCGCAACTGTAATGCAAATTTCTCTACCTGCAGCTCTTGGCTATATCATTTCGTAGAACACCTAAGGCGGTCCCTTAAAGTACCTTTGTAGTCCATTACTCTGATGCCACCCCTCTAAGGTACTCACACAGGTGCATGTTGGTGTCACCTTGTGACACGTCCTTTCATATTCCTTCTTCTCTCCACCAAGAACCTTCCCCACTCCTTTAAGACTTCAGATTTCTAAAGATCTTTTTTTTATTTTAGGGCCATTATGTGTTATCAGAAGGTCAACCAGAACTGGAGGACAAGCAAGCTTCTGCTCTGTCTGCGGGAGTTCAGGTTCAGCCGGCGACACACAGCGACTTGGACCCACAGACCGCCGGCCAACAGCAGTCCACACAGTACATCATCACAACCACCACCAACGGGAATGGGAGCAGTGAAGTGCATATCACTAAACCTTAACTTCTACCCTTGAGCTTGAATCCAGCCGTCACATCATGTCTTTCCTCATCCATAAGTCTGAAAACTTCTAACGCTTGGAACTCTTTTTTTAAGATTTATCATTCACTCAAGAATTTGGAAACCAGTTTTGACATCTACACACACTGGGGCTCCTTTTATCAAGGTCATCTTTACCAAATTGACTCTTCAAACCCTAGGAGCTTCTGCCATGGAATGGAGATCTTTCAGGGGAAAGTGGATTTCAAGGAGGAGAAACTTCGCCTTACTCTTGAGTTGGTTTTTTAACACATCGATAGGCCTTACTTTTCCTTTGTGGAAATATTGAATGGTGTATCACGTTTGTACCAAAGGTGGAGAAAGGATGTGCCAACTCCATGGCCACTGGATTTCTTCATTCCAAGCCATGGCACTGAAGGAGAGGGGCATTTTGTTTGGTCAGAACCGCTTCATCTTCTGAGTTTGCATTTTCAGTAATTTAACAAGGGGAGCCTATTGAATATGAAAATAAAAGATGATGAAACAGAAGTTTGACAGTGATGTTCTGAGGGAAAAACCGTCGTCTAGATTATTCTTATTGCTGATTTAAAGCAACCACCACAACAACTTGCCTCTTTGGGAAAACTGTTGTCGGGCTACATTGATAGTGCGTTGCACAGGTGCTGGCCTTCAGCACTGAGGCCAGAATCCTGTTCTGATAGATCTTACCTTATTATTCCAGCGGTAGACTCCCTGCAAGAGAAAAGGTTTGTTTGATATCAGAGGAATTTAAACTCCTGCATTAAAGCTTTGCCTCTCCTTCTCTGGTTGTGGTATATTAAGAAGGAGGCGTCCGAGATCTCGGTACCAAGAAGAATTACTAAGATCATTACATATCAATAAAGTGAAAAGCACTGAAACCTTGTTCTGCCTGGCAGGGGCCATTTACCGTCATTGTATGGGATAAATTCCTCGTTCTTACCAGGTAGACATCTGACTCTTATCATTTAGTGTATTTTAGTACTTCTCATGCTGTCTTAAAATGAACATTCTTTAAGGTTGGTTGGAAAGGTGGCCCTCCTAATTTTTTTTTTTTTTTAACACTTTTAACTTATGCATATTTTAACTCACCTGGACCTTTTGGAAAGTTGACCAACTTCACAGTTAGGGGAAAAATAAGAATGTGGGGACCATTTATTTATATGTCAAGGTAATTATAAGGAATATGCAAGGAATCCAATCTTTATGCATTTTATACTGTCATTTGGGAGGAAAAAAAATCTGCCTCAGTGATAGGTTTTCTTATATGTGTTCCTGTTTGCTGTCTTGTCGTCTAAGAAATCAATGGGGGAAAAAGTCTTCCCTCCTTTTTACTGTGCATTCCAACTGTACACATAAACATTGCAGAAATCGGTATGTATTTTAACAACTTCTTGTGGCATACTAACACATTTTTAGAGTAATTATTGTGTGATGGAACTTACCACTCCCAAACAGAAAGACCTAACTTCAGTTTCAGATGAAGTTAGCTAATCTGTTTTATTTATTCTTCTGGGTAAAAACTGGTTATAGAAACTAAAAAAATATAGTAGCTTCTTTATGGTAAAGACACGTTTTTGAAAAAGAAATAATTCGGTTGAAATAACTACTAATATGTAGATTTTGCACTTTATTTTTGAGACTTCATGTAGTTATCCCTGAAAATCTGGGCGCTAAGAGAACTTGAGAAAGTTACTTGATAAATGTGTGGAAACTAAGGATAGACTCTATCTTTGGTAACAAAGACATAATGTTGATGTTTTCAATAGAAAATATTGACTCTAAGTCACAAAACAGAGACCCTGGTTCCAGAGTCTTGCAGTGTAATGACTGTAAATATCCTAATGTCCAGTCTAGAAAGACTTCTAGGTGAAGAATATTAGACTTTGCTAAAGGTCCGGTTTAATTTGTATACCTTAAATCTGGACCTATTGGGTCCTTTTTAATTTGAACCAGCAAGGTACTTCCCCTTCCCTCAGGAATAACTTATTGATTACAAGAGAAAACTATCACTGAATGGAATGTTCATTTTAGGCCAGTTATTTCAAGTTGTAAAATACACAGAAGAAAATGGTTTGGAGGGACTCTGTTTCTTTCTCTAAGTTTTTACTTTTTCTCTTTTTGTACTTATGTGGAATAAGCAAAGGATCTAAAACTAATTTGTATATTATCAACCAGAGATGCAGGTGGCTACAAGCCAAACGACACTTCCTTGAGATCAGGTATGTGCATGTCCATTCCAAGTTAATAGATTTTCAAAACGACTTGGATTTGAAGAGATGGTGGATGATAAGCCATCTGAAGACCAATATGGGGAAAAAAAAAATGAGCTAATGTTTATATTGTGGCCTCTCTTAGGGCATATTGGCACTCTAGACTTCAATCAGTGCAGTGTGAAAATTTTGGAGTAGGTTACATACATATTTTACATTTTTATTGTTTGATTTGTGCCCGCATAAATAGACATTTCATCATGTAAAATTCCTATTACTCTGGAAAAAAACCCATTGTTTTGATCTTCTTAAATTGTTTTCTGATTTGGAATTATCCTTTCAAAAAACTCTCAAGCTATCTAGGGCTAAAAAGCACTTCATGAGATGCTAAAGCTGACCCACAGGTTGAAAATATTGACCCTGTCCTGTTATTTAAATGTGAACATTTATTGTACATTCAGTGAGTTATAGTGTTAATAGTCTTGTGCTACTCAGCAGGTGTAAAAATTAATAAATATTTTTTTTAATAAACATCTTCCTTGTTTGTATGTGTGAAGCTACCAGAACTACAGAGATTGTTAGTTTAAAAAAAGACTTTTACTTATTTTTGAGAGACAGAATGGGCCTGCGTGAGCTGGGATGGGGGAGAGGCAGAGGAAAAGAATCTCAAGCTGACTCTCCTCTGAACCAGGAACCGTAGTGTGGCTCTATCTCAGAGCCCTGAGATCTGACCTGACCTGAAATCGAGAGTTATCGCTTAACCAATTTCTTTTATTATTACAATTTATAATGTTTGACTCTGGTTGATGCTGGTCTGGTCAGAGACGCAATGTAAAGGAACTCGCGGATTACAGCTATGGAATGGTGTTCCACTTGCCCCCCCCTTTTTATTCTTTTAAGATTTTATGTATTTATTTGACAGAGAGAAACATAGCTAGAGAGGGAACACAAGCAGGCGGAGTGAGAGAGGGAGAAGCAGGCCTCCCACCAACCAGGAAACCCAATGAGGGGCTCGATCCCAGGGATTCCGAGATCATGACCGAGCCAAAGGCAGACCCTTAACGACTGAGCCACCCAGGCGCCCCTAGTTGGTGTTTCCTAATCGAAGAACCTCCCAATGGTCTACCAGGCTGGATAGGTGGACACTGTTTTCCAAAGGGGGAGGAATATTAGTTTGTCCTATCAGCTCCCGGGACATATTTCCATCCAGTCGAGAGACCTGAGGATGATCTCTGCAGGACTCAGTGGGAGAAGCTATGGATTAAGTAGCCTGAAGCTGTCTAAGTAAGATCCAGTGAATACGAAAGGGGCCTAGATTCTTTTCTTTTTCTTAAAGATCTTATTTTTTTATCTATCTATCTATCTATCTATTTATTTATGAGAGAGAGAGAATGAGATATCGACGTGTGCATACTTTTTTCCCCGAAGGTCAGGGGCCCTGGGACAGGAGGAAGAAACGGGGATACGCAAGGGCACAGGCTCCGATCTGTGTTTTCCTCCCTGAAACTCAAGAAATTGCAATTTCCTTAGTTGTAAAATGAGAAGAGTGCATAAGAGCATACAGCTGTGGTATAATGATAGGGGCTAGAAAGTGCTTAGCATGATGCCTGGTACAGGGTATGCGCTCTGCCAACGTTGGCTGATAAAATTGCATTCATTCATTTATAGGCCTCAGTTCGCGGCCGGGAAAAGCCGATGCACGTTCTTCTGAAACACCGCCTACCGCAGGTGAGACCCTCTAGCCCGACGCAAACTGCAACCCAAACCCAGTAGCGCGGACTCGCACGGCCCACGCCCCGCCCCGCGCGGGCCCGCCCCGGCACCCTCCAGGCCCCGCCCCGCGCAGCCCCGCCCCTTCCGCCGCCCGTGCCCGGAGCGTGCACGCACCGAGACGCCTGGCGGGAGCGAGCGCGTCCGGGACCCCGCGGGCCGAGAAGCGCTGCGGGTTGGGGGACCCGCGCCTGCGACTCAGGTGAGGGCGGGCCCAGGACGGCGAAAGGGTTAAGGTGTAGCGGGGGAGCGGAGGGAGCGAGCGGCTGGGTCTCCGAGGGTCGCCGCTCTCGTGGGCCTGAGGCGGGGGAGCGGACGTGCTGCGAGCCGGGCGGCCGGGTGGGTGGGGGTTAGGGTTAGGCACCGTGTGGGGGAGGGGCCGTGGGCGCAGAGGTGCAGTTTAGAGGGGCGGTACCTGGGCCTGGAGCTGCGCGGGGTTGGCTGGGGAGGGGTTGAGCTGCGGGCGCGGGGGATTTGGAGCGGACGTTTGCTCCGGAAGCAGCCCTGGGTTTAGCTTTTGCGTTGGGGAGGGTCCGAGAGGCAGGACTAGCCCAGGTGCAGAGGAAAGGCCATGGGGAGACACCCTCCTGGTTCGGTACGGAGGTTCAGGACGCCGCAAGACTTACAAATCCTTGGCTTCCGGGGTTTCAGTCCTCTGGCAGCTCCCTGCTTTTGGTATTTTGAGATCCTATTCAGAATAGTAGCAGGGCGAAGGTTGCCACTCGAATAGATTAAATTTAGCTACACATCCATCATAGTTGAAACTTGTGAACAAGTTGTGAAACAGGGGCGATCCTCCTAAAAAGGTAGAACACTGTCTTTGCAGTTACTATTTTGTTCTATGTCAATTCTGTAAAGAGTACCTTGCTCTAAGCATCAGGTTGTTTCTGCCAATTTTTCTGTTGTAAAGTTTTGTTAAACTCATGCGCCATGTGCTTTTTCACCCGCTTCAGTTACTTAGGCACCAACAATGATCAGGGTTTTGTAATTCCCGGTATACTGAAAGGTGATGGCGCACAGTTGTTTGGAGACCATCTACTTTGTCAACAGTAATCTTTCTGCAGTATCTATACATACATCTGAAATCTCTAAAAAGATAACAAGATAATTTGTGGGAAGATGCTCATTTTAGTAGTAGTATCACAGCTCTGCTTTTTATCATTTAAGAGTTTTGGAATCAGAAGGCATTACATTACTTTGTTTATATGACTGCTTTAAGTCATATAAACTGTCATCCATCTGGAGATTATTTATTGTAGGATTCCAGAATTGGAAATAACTGTACAGAGGACCTGGTACAACTCCCCTTTGTCTTACAAATAAGGAAACTGACACCTGGCAAGGTAAGATTTGCCTGAATTTACAAGTCACCGAGATTAGGCTGGAAGTTTGGCATTTTGATGGTTAAGTCTGTTTTTTTTTTTTTTTTCTTTCCATCTTATTGTGCTTGTTAGTCCATTTGGTGGGAATAGGAGATAGAATTGATTTAGCAAAAGTTTATAGAGTGATTGAGTTCATGCTACCTGTAGTCCTGTTGGTTTTGTTCAATCCTATGGCCTCGGCTTTACTGCTGATTCTAGCCATTAGCCTAATGAGATGCTTTCTGAAGATTTTTTTTCTTTTTTAAGGGTTTATTTATTTGAGAGAGAGAGCATAAGGGGGAGGAACAATGGGAGAGGGAGAATCTCAAGCAGACTCCCTACTGAGCATGGAGCCCAATATGGGGCTTGATCTCATGACCCTGAGATCATAGCCTGAGCCAAAAACCAAGAAGAATTGGACCCTTAACTTACTGTGCCCGCCCCATGCACCCTTCTGAAGATGTTTTGATATGTACATTTCTAAAGATGACCAGCAGTGTTCATTTATTACAGGAAGGAGAAAAATAGCATTATATTTACATGGCTATAAATACCAGATGGAACTTAAGTTGGCAGATTGGATACTAAATTTACTGGTGTGGTCAAATGCTTGGAGACCCCAAGTTGTTCTGTTTTGTTTTAAGATTTTATTTATTTATTTGTCAGAAAGAGAGCACCAGCAGGGAGGGAAAGCAGAGGGAAAAGCAGGCTCCCTACTGAGCAAGGAGCCTGATACAGGACTGGATCCCAGAAGCCTGGGATCATGACCTGGGCTGAAGGCAGACTCTTAACCAACTGAGCCACCGAGGCGTCCCAAGACTCCAGAGTTTATGTAGACTAAAGTCATAATAAATGCTCCCCTTTCAGAATTGCAACTAAGAGTTTATATAGGAGGTGTAGTGTTAAGAATGTGTGTTTCTAGTCAGGCAGACTTGAGTTTTCATTCATTCATTCATTATCCCTGAGATTGGGCAAGTTATTTATTTGCTTTGATCCTCAGATTTAATACCTGTAGAATAGATCTGATGACCCTGTGTTGCACAGTTGTAGGAATTAACTGAGTTGCACGAAAGGCCTGACGTTAAATAATCTATTGTTAGTGTCTGAGCTTTTACTAGTTAGTCTATATGGTTGATTTTTCTTCATGAAAGTGTAACAAAGAATTACTAAAAAAAAAAAAAAAAGGCAATAATTGTTAAATAAATTTTTTAAAATATCTTTTAAAGATTTTATCTATTTGAGAGAGAGAGAGAGAGAGCATGAGCAAGGGGAGGGACAGAGGGAGAGGGAGAATTGAGCAGGAGTCTGTCGTGGGGCTAGATCCCAGGACCCGGGGGTCATGCCCTAAGCCCAAGGCAGATGCATGACTGACTGAACCACCCAGGCACCCCAAGAAATTATTTTATGGTAGAGAAGTTATTGGCCCGAGAAGTCTAAAGTTATGAACTCTGATCTGTTTATCATTTAATCTCTTAAGTCTCACTTTGCTCAAGTGTAAAGTGAAGGTATAAGAAATTCTGCACATTTGAGAGTTATTGTAGAAGCATTCTGGGCAACAAGAGACCTACTAGAAAAGATTTGCAGATTGAGATGAGACTGCAGTGGTAGAAGAGAGAAGAGGTGTATAGCTGTAGATAGGGTAGGAGGCTGAAATATAAAACTAGATTCGAGTTTGACTCTTTTCTGGACCAGAATATTTTTTGGAGTGTTAGTATCAACCAGACCCCTGGAATTCCTGCCTTTCTATCTGGAGGTATGACTGCATATATTTGTCTAGATTTTCTTTGGAACATAAACAATGGATTCCTTGGACCATATGCTGACGGATCCCCTGGAACTGGGTCCATGTGGAGATGGCCATGGCACACGTATTATGGAGGACTGCCTCCTGGGGGGCACCAGGGTTAGTCTGCCCGAGGATCTTCTGGAGGATGTAAGTAGTAGCATCTCTACCATCTTCTCTCTTGTCACCTTGCCCATAACCGCTATTTTAAACCTTTGCCACATACTACAAGTTTTAGTCTTCCGTGCACTCTTTAAGTTCATTTTCTACATTGCACCCAGAGTGATCTCTCACTCTTTTTTTCAAATGTAAAGTCTTTAATATTGTGATTAGAGAAGAACGTATAAGCTGTATATTTAAGCCCTATTTTTAACCAGATAATATTGAGTAGTTAACAAGAAATTATATATTTTAAGGGCAAAATTATGGATGTGTTTACGTTAATTGGTTACCCACATTGTGCATCGTGAAACAAACCCAGGCATGCTGTATGTGTCCTTCAAGTAAACCTCTAGTCAGTCAGCAGTACATGTCCTGGGATGGGATATCAGTGTGCGTTTGGCCCTTTTCACAGGCAGGGTATGTAATCATCATCATCATTACAGTGGCTACTGCTTATTAAGTGCTTATTATGTGTAAGGCGTTGTGTATGCCAAAAAAAATGTATTATTGCCTTTATTTTGCCATATGTCACATATACAGACAGGTGTAGGGTGTCGTATCAAGCTTTCATTTGTACATCATCCAGTTTTAGGAGATGATTGCATTTACTCCTATATGGTTCAGATTTTTTCTTTCCTAATGTGTCAAACACTGTAGATAAAATTAAAGCCACCATTTATTCTCTCTGCCCCATGAAGTAACAACTACTGAAGTTGACATCTATATCCTTCCCATCCACGTTTTCTTTGTACACTCTTTCAAATAAATCTCTTTATGTTACTCATTTAGTCAGCAGACTCTTGTTTTATTAAGTATCTACTTGGAGGCAGACATTGAGATACAGGAATAAAGTGGTGTGCACAAATAGATTTGCAGGGGATGATTTTGGACACTGAGGTGCTTTTAGTACATGCGTGCAGGAGACGCCTAGTAGGTGGTTGGATTTCTGGGCTGTCTCCTGCTAAAGCCCTGTGGTGGCTCTCCATTGTCCTTAGGGTAATGTCATAAGTACTGAACATGTTTATAGGTCCCTTGCTCCTCTTCTGTCTGCTGCTCCCAGCCTCCCTTTGTGTCCTTGAACTAGCTATACATTGCCTCAACTCTCTTCATTATTCAAAAAAGTGAACTGATCATACATAAGAGTATATAAAATCCACATGTATATTTATATATTTATATAGTATATATACAGTTTAAGCAGCCGTAAAACAAGCACACGTAGCTACTACTTGGGTTAAGAAGTAGAACACTGCCAGTACCATTCAAGCCCCCACAAGTAATTGCTCTCCTTTCTTTTATATTAATTAGTCTTCCGTTTTTATGGTTTTGCTCCATGGATTCTTAAATATTTATCTTTAATCTCTATGCCCAGCGTGGGGAACTCGTGAACTGTGTGCTCTACTGACCCCTGCTTCGTTAGATTTTTAACTCTCCTGCTTCAGCTTTTTTTCTTTTTCTCCTTTTTTTTTATCCCTTAACAATCTTAAATGTCACTTCCTCTGGTAGGTGTTCTCTGACACTTTGGGTCTGGAACATGGGCTTCTTCTCTGTGCACATCAGCTCTTCTTCTTCTTCTTTTTTTTTTTTTTTTAAAGATTTTATTTATTTGACAGAGAGAAACAGCCAGAGAGGGAACACAAGCAGGGGGAGTGAGAGAGGGAGAAGCAGGCTTCCCGCCGAGCAGGGAGCCCGATGTGGGACTCGATCCCCGGTCTCCAGGATCATGACCTGAGCTGAAGGCAGTCGCTTAACCAACTGAGCCACCCAGGCGCCCCTCACATCAGCTCTTCTTAAGCTACATTGTAATTGCTTGTTTGTTTCCCCCTCTGACATATACCAGTCTAGCTTAATATTTAGCACACAGAAGATATAACTGAGCTGAGATTGAACTCCATCCTGCTGCTTGTCACTTTTTTTTTTTTTCAAAGATTTTATTTATTTATTTGACAGAGAGAAACACAGCGAGAGAGGGAACACAAGCAGGGGGAGTGAGAGAGGGAGAAGCAGGCTTCCGGCTGAGCAGGGAGCCTGATGTGGGACTCGATCCTGGGTCTCCCAGGATCATGACCTGAGCCGAAGGCAGTCGCTTAACCAACTGAGCCATCCAAGCTGCTTGTCACTCTTCAGAGGTGACTTGACCTCTCCTGCTCCCTCCTCCCATGTTAACTTTTTCCTGCCCCTCATCTTAAGCTGAATTCAAGTAGAAATGGTTTCCAAATGAGAGTCTCTCTATTGAGATCGTTTTTCCTTTGGATTATTATTTACTGTTGGGTATAAGATAGTGGTTTATATGTAGTCATTTATCTCTAAGATTTGAGAATTAAGATCGATGACATTTTGTTTTGTTTTTTTAAGATTTTATTTATTTGTTAGAGAGAGTGCACATACACAGGCAGGGCGAGTGGCACACAGTGGGAGAAGCAGGCTTTCCACCGAGCAGGGAGCCCGATGTGGGACTCGATGCCAGGACCCTGGGATCATGACCTGAACCAAAGGCAGGTGCTTAGCCAGCTGAGCCACCCAGGTGCCCCGGTGATGTTTTGATTTAAACAAACTTAAAAACTTGGCTGTAGTGATGGTTGCACAACAGTGTGAATGTACTCAGTGTCACTGTACACTTAGAAATGTGTACTTCAGAATGGGTAAAATGTAAGCTTTATGTTATGTATATTTTACCACTCACAGAAAAACTTAAAAGCTTGTTTTTCTCTTGTCTACTTTTCTTCTGCTTTTCGTGATTGTCCTAGCCTGAGATATTCTTTGATGTAGTTAGCCTCTCAACATGGCAAGAAGTATTGAGTGACTCTCAACGTGAACACCTCCAGCAGTTTCTGCCTCACTTCCCTGAAGACAGTTTTGAGCAGCAAAATGAGCTCATCCTCGCCCTGTTCAGTGGGGAGAACTTCCGCTTTGGGAACCCTCTGCACATTGCCCAGAAGCTTTTCCGAGGTATGTAACGTGACATTGTTTGAGAGGAGTGAAAGAGAAGGAACACATTCACTTATGTGAGTACTCCTTCATTTATTATATTTATTTTCATGCACTGGTACTGACTCAGAGCCTAATGATGTGGAACACTTTGCCTAGGCTGTTTTTTTTTTTTTAATAAAAAATTTTAATTTACATAGGAAATACATCAATCATAAACGATTTATTGTAAAATGAACTTAACTGTGTAACCACTACCCAGATCAAGAAATAAAAATTACTAGTGTCTTATAGGTGTCTTGTTTTTTTATAGACTACTTTTGGGGTAGTCTATAAAAAAATGTCAAAACAGTTTATCATTTGCTTTTTGTGTGTCACACATACATACACCTTTTCTGTAGACAGCATGATGCTTTATTGTCAGGCACTTTAGCATGTATGTATCTCTTAGCAAGGACGTCTGCCATGTAATCACAGTCCTGTCATTGCACCAAAGAAATGTTATACTGTGCAAATATCATAAAATATTTTATATTCAGATGTTGTTGATTGTTCCCTAAACTCCTTTCTGGTGGCCTTTTAAAACTTTTTCTTTTTAAATTCAGGATCTGTTCAAGTTCATGCATTATGTTTGGATTTTAGATCTCTTGGCTCCCTGAACCTAGGGCCCTCTGCCTTTTTTTCTGTCTTCAAAAAGAAGTGACTTATTTTTTTTTAAGTATAACTGACATGCAGTATTATATTTTCAGGTGTACATCCTGATTCTCTATATTCTTAAGTGATACATCTAGCTACCATCTGTCACCATACAAGTTGTTACATATTCCCTATGCTGTACATTGTATTCTTTTGTCTTATTTATAACTAGGTTTGTAGCTTTGAATCCCCTTCTCCTGTTTTGCTTATCCCAACCTCCCACCACCAAACACAAGGCACTCTTCACATTGTTCTCTGTATCTGCTGAGTGTGTTTGTTTTTTTGATTGTTCATTGTTTCGTTTTTCAGATTTTACATACAAGTAAAACTATGATATTTGTCTCTCTCTTAGTTCAGTAAGCATAATATTCTCTGGGTCCATCCATGTTGTCTCAAATGGCAAGATTTCATTCTTTTTTTAGGCCGAGTAGTAGTCCATTTTATATCTTTATATCTATGTAGATATAGTTATAGACATAAACTCTTTATCCACATATTCATCTTTATCCATCATCTATTGGCAGACACTTACATTGCCTCCATGGCTTGACTCGTGTACATAATACTGCAGTGAACATAAGGTTGTGTATACACTTTTTGAATTAGTGTTTTCAGTTTCTTCAGATAATACTCAGAAGTGGAATTGCTGAATGGTAGGTCTGTTTTTAATTCTTTTTTTAAAGATTTTATTTGGCGGAGAGAGAGATCACAAATAGGCAGAGGCAGGCAGAGAAAGGGGGGAAGCAGACTCCCTGCTGAGCAGAGAGCCCGATGTGGGATTCAGTCTCAAGACTCTGAGATCATGACCTGAGCCAAAGGCAGAGGCTTAACCCTCTGAGCCACCCAGGCACCCCTGTTTTTAATTTTTTAAGGAACTCCATACTGTTTTCCATAGTGGCTGCTCATTCCCACCACTAGTGCATGAGGGTTCCGTTTTTTCCACATCCTCATCAACACTTCTTATTTCTTGTCTTTCTGATAGTAACCATTCTCACAGGTATAAGGTGATATATCTTATGGTTTTGATTTGCAATTCCCTGGTGATTAGTGATGTTGAGTGTCTTTTCATGTGACTGTTGGCTATCTGTATGTCTTCTTTGTCGCGTTCCCCGCCAGCAGAGAAGACGCAACACACGGGTCAACGTTGAAGCTCCCCTTTATTCTCTTGTTCCTCCCCCTCTCGTCTCTCATGAGGTCTCTCGTCTCTCACGAGGTCTCCCTCTTTTCCTTTCCTCCTCGTCTGGCAGCCTCTCAGTCTCTCTCCTCCTCGCCGTCTCCCCTGCCTCTTGTAGTCTCTCCTCAGGAAGCTTTCTAGCCCCCTTTTATATAGTATCCCAACCAATCAGAGAGGAGATCACGTGGGGCGTGGACTGCACGGCGAGCAGGCATTGGTGGAGTCCGGTGATCACGCACTGAGCACGGACCCACGTATGAGGCGTGCGGTCACGTGATCTTCAGGGCGGGGCGCTTCCTGGAGCTGCTTCATGTGCTCGGGCGCCGTGGCCTCGGCAGCAGCGCTGCTGGCGTCTGCTATAGCAGACGCAGCGCCATCTATGGGGCGTGCCCCCGACACTTCTTTGAAGAAATGTTTATTTACATTCTCTGCTCATTTTTTTCTTTTTTTTCTTTTTTTAAAGATTTTTTATTTATTTGACAGAAACAGTGAGAGAGGGAACACAAGCAGGGGGAGTGAGAGAGGGAGAAGCAGGCCTCCCGCAGAGCAGGGAGCCTGATCGAGCAGGGACTCGATCCCGGGTCTCCAGGATCACGACCTGAGCCAACGGCAGTCGCTCAACCAACTGAGCCACCCAGGCGCCTCTCTCTGCTCATTTTTAATTGGATTATTTGGTTTTTTTGGTGTTCAGTTGGAGTTCTTTATTAATTTAACTATTAATCCTTTACTGAGTATGTCATTTCAAGATATGTTCTCCCATTCAGCAGGTTGCCTTTTTGTTTTATTGATGATTTTCTTTGCTTTTCTTTGTTTTCTAGTTTGATGTAGTTCCATTTGGTTTTGTTTGTGTTTTTGTTTTGTTTTTTGCCTTTGTTGCCCTTGCTTGAGGAGAGAGAGCCAAAAAAATACTGCTAAGACTGATTCCCAGGGCGCCTGGGTGGCTCAGTGGGTTAAAGCCTCTGCCTTCAGCTCAGGTCATGATCTCAGGGTCCTGGGATCGAGGCCCACATCAGGCTCTCT